>JAJLSG010000317.1:0-48060 GCA_030567495.1 Ambrosiozyma neoplatypodis | reverse complement strand
AAGCATTTGAATTAGTGTTATTATTTGAATGGTTTGACAATTTCAAGGTAATAAATATGAATATTTCCGATTTCACGTGATCTGAAGGAACAAATTCCGATGAAAAATTGAAAAGCGTTCACGAATTGTGGGTTTTTGAACTTTTTGAAAATTTGCCACGACAGCGTATTTGTGGTAGCAACTACCAATAAATGGCTTTGAAAACATGTGAGATTCACGTGAAAATTACGTAAGCTTCATTTTCGAGCACAAAATGTGGTTTAAATAGGAAGGCGAGGTCACTTTCGATCAGTTTCACACGTCTGCATTCAGTAATTAGGGAGGGTAACCCACAACATTTACTGTGATATAGTGCAACATTTTCTTTGTTGTAAGTAGCTTTAGTCTTCTAGTCATTCTTAAAACCTCTAACTAACTAAAAGACTAATGAAGTGATTGAATAATACATGTATATGAAATTATCTTGTAAGATAAGATTTTGATCTTTATTTAGTATGTGTGGTGATATAACTATACCAAACTGGCTTGCGACAGACGATTTGTTGTATAGCTTTCCAATTTTTGATGACCAAAGCTCATGATGACAGTTTACTAAAAACGATCTGACACAAGTTACACAACCATTTATTTTCTGAAATTTTTCAGGGTTGGACAGACCGAATCTGAGTCTTTATCTGACTGATATGAGTGATATCTAGCAACTTGGAGAGGCATTTTCAGTTGAGATGAATGGTTATAGGAAGATATAAGTGATCACCGAATTCAAATTGGCCAACAAAATCAGAAAAATACAATTCTTTTGCATGTTTGAATAATAAATATAGCTATGGCAAACGCTTGTACCTGAAAAGTATTACTCTCTCTGGAAATTTGTGTGACACTGGAAATGTTTAAAGAAACCAGCGATCACAAGACTTTTCAGGGAATTCAATAGTTTTCAGGATTCTTACAAGAGTTTATCATAGCTGTATATACTGAATGTCAATTGTTCAAGTGAAAACAATAGTATATATTAGTTTAAAAGTAATATATATTTAAGGTAAATATGAATCTTATGATTGATATAGAATTTATATATGGAGTAAAAAAGAAAATACTGTACATGCAAGATTTCTTTGTTGAAAGAAAAATAGACGCATTAGAGTAAGCCGCATAGAACATGTTTAAGCGAGAGCCACCACGCCACTAACCTATAGAAAAAGCAGAATCAACTACATGTATAAGTAATGAATGTCAAACTATCAAAAGAATAGGGGGATTAATTTTAATTGGAGATATATATTTTTATATAAATAGAAATGATAATCAAATATGATGACAGAAATTTCAATTAAAAATATGGATACAATAATAGCAACCAAAAGCTAATTATTTAAGATTTGAAGTATTATTATCACAACAATTCAAATTAAAATATCAAATCAAATTTGAATATACATGTAACAGTTTTATTAAAATAAAAACAAAAAAATATCATATATCATATATCTCATAAAAGGATTAAGGTTAGCTATTTTTATTTGAATTATAATTAAATAATATATATAGTGAAATAAACAATTCATGAAAATCCTGAATTTTAGTTACATGTACACATGTATATATGTCCGTCTTATAATTGAAGTTAATTATAATGTAAATTTAGATATACTTAACAAATTATGAAATTAAGTATATACATATCAAGTTTCATAACTGAAACTTCTAGAGTAGTTATATGTATAATTAAGAGTATATTTCAATATCGAGTAATTAATTATGTAATTAATATTCAATCTCTAAAATGCTATACTGAGTGAATAGTGAAGATATTACATTATACTAGATAATTTTCTAAACTGACTGTTAGTCGATATCAAACGAATTTTACAGTTGAATCGATGCTAAATTGCTAATTTATTTTTCTCTTTTATGTGTTGTTTAGGATTGTGCTTCTGTTTTCTGATATATTTAAATCATATTTTACTTATTTTTCTTCATCATTTGAGTTATGATTCTAGCTATACTGGATTTGTAGAAATTCATAACTAAAAGTGAATAATTGAAGGATCTGAATTTATCAAATTGTTTTCCAAGTAAATGGGCCAAATTGTTGCTAATATATTTTGAATATTTCGATAGCCATATATAGTAGTAGTCAATCAAATTAAGTTATTTGATTCAAAGCTTTAATTAGACGTATATGTACATGTACAGTAGGTTAATTGGACCTGCTCACTGAGTGCTCACGTACCCTTCCACCACTGTCCTGAGTCCTGGACCCCTGGTGACCTGGTCCCTGGGCTTGAGCCACTTGATATATCTCGATCGTTCCTGAGACCTTGCAGCTAGTAGTAACTATATGCTTACATGTACCTTAAAAATTGAAGTTGATTTAACTAGCTGTAAAACATTAAAGTAATTATATAATTAATTGATAAAATACTGTATAGGTAAAAAAAAGATAACTTATAAGGAATTTAGTTTCTTATAATAATCTCAATCAAGTTAAAAATATAAGTCAAGTTATCTCGTCCGTACATCAGTATCGGAACTAGTACTGTTTCTGAAACTTTAAGACAGTTTAAGTTAATATTATTCAGAAACGATCCATCTCAATTGAATCCACATCCTGCTACCTTTAACAAATAAAAATCTTTAAATTGAAACAAACTATCCTTACTTAACATGTTTCAATTACATTTTATTAGTTTTTATACCTTTTACTTTTATCTATAAAATGATCATAAGATCCTTTATTTTTATGTTATATTAACTAACTAACTTGAGTATATTTTATATCCTTTATTCTTTTATATTACTTTAATAAATTAATATTTATATTATTTACTGTTTTACCCTATAATTTGGTTAAAGTGACACCTTGTAGACTGTTATATTTCTTATAACAGAAGTTGAAATTAGTATTATTATAATTCCAGGTGCTTGAATACATGTAGTGTTATCGTTTTAAGAAGTATATATAATGTATACCATACTTACCAGCTTTATAACTTATGGATATAATTTACTGTATACATTTTGGAAATATCTTCAAAATTTTCAGTTCAATTATATGTATAATATTTCCAGTTTTGGGATACATTTGAAAGAAAAAAATGAAAACTCGAAGAAAAAGGGATCAATAATTTCAATAATTTGAAGAATCGATCTTTAATATATTATAATATATTAATTTATTATAACGTACTTCTGAAAACTAGCCATATATATAAATTGATATATAATCGATCTTCATTATTCTATATAGCTGTAGCACAATCGTTCATGGACCATATTATAATTATTATTAAATTTTATTGGTAATTTGATAATTTGCGTATACTACTATACGTACAGTTGCGTAAAAATTTGGTATATACATGTAATTAATTAATATACATCCAAATGATACGATTCGTCGATTATATTTATTAATAATGAATCATTAATTAATGATGAATAAGTTTCAATATGATTAGCTATATATATACATCATGCACGGTACGTAAACTCTCAAGCAAAAATAAGGAGGTACAGTCATGTTGTACAGAATGGGGTTGTACAGAATGGGAATTATACCAAATGGTAGTGAATTTTGACTGAATGTAAATCACAAAATATGACCAAAAGTCATATTTAACTAGTAATAATTACCGATCCGGATTGGGATTAAAATTGAACTATAGGTAGATGTTCCCATTCTGTACAACATGACTGTATATATAATTAAAGGTACGTACATGTAGTAGTACGTAATAAAGATTCCCCTGGATCGATCTTGATTTTGCCTATATAGGTGGCATGCATGGAGAGACACCGGTGCGCGCCATATCGATCAGGAAAAGAAATTTAAGAAAAATACGTAGTACGTACGTACGTACGTATACGCGCGCGGTATATATATAGCAGCAGGGCCCGCAGGGGGATACGTATAGAGCCAGCTAAAGGCCGAGAGGGCACGTACCCGAGATATCGAGGTCCATACAGCGCTACGTACGACGTACCACGTATATAGTCAAAATCAAGCATTAGGAACTGGATCTCAAATTCACAAATGGCCGTCTATTAAAGAAAGTGGTCGTCTAATTAATGAGAATGACGAGGATGCAGCACGTGATCATAACTATGCGTCTGATCACGTGCTTTAGCCCGGCCAACATCATTAAATAGATCGTACGACGACCACTTCTTCTAATCAACAGCCATTTTCGATATTGACGACCGTCTCCTAGTGCATGATTTTGATTATAGTAGCACGTATATGCAATATATGAGCCCCGGACCAAGAGTCAAATTCCCCTATATAATTACGTAATCCACGTATAATTCAAACAGAAATAAGGCGATCGATATATATTGCCGCCGCTTAAATATATAAGCTTGGGAGAAAATTTTGAAAAATTAAATAATTTAAGGGGCTAGCTATATACATGTATAGGGATATCGAAGGAAGGGGCCAAAACATTCTAGACTTTACCTGGTTTATGTACCTGGCTGGAACAGCTATAGTTATAGACTTATACATGTAGTGGAATGGAATTTGAAATTTGAGTCGATCAATAGTCAGTATATATATACGTTGACTGCATGGACTGACTGACTGGAGTTTTCCACAGGTGTAAGTTCTGAATTATAAGTTCTGAAACTGCAGTATGCAGTTGTAATCCAATTATAGGACGAATCGTACATATGGTAATTGTTTCGTTCCTGTGCCTTTTCAGATATCGATCGTTTGGCCGGTGAGAGAACCCAGGGAGCGCACAGCGCTTAATTATTGGATTTATTATTAAACTGTAACTGTAAATACGTCTTCAATTCTCTTTTTTTATCTCATTTTAATTAATCTAATTTAAACAACAACATACCCAGCCAGCTCTGAGCTTTCTCTTCCTCTTCTTTCTCCTTCATCCTTTCTCTTCCTCTCCATCATACTCTTAAAGACCACCTATTCCTACTCCTACCTTCTTCACTCTATCTCTATACTCTCTTTCCACTGCTTTTACATAGCCATCATCCAAGCATTACTCATTACTCTGTATCTTCCTCGGCCACCACTCGTTCCATATTTATTGTTTAATTAATTCTCTTCAACAACAATTAACTTATACATATATAACTAGTCCCAGACCCAGCTCTTGTCCTTTTATTTGTTTTCTTGATTAAAAAAAATTAAAACTATTTATATATTTTGCCATTTTATTCTTATACCCCTTTATTTCTCACTTTTTTTTTCAGTGTCTGTCTGCCTATAATTCTCCTCTTTATTAATTTAAATTATAATTCTTATTTCAAATGCTTCCAAATTCAAATAGAATAATCAATTCTCAAATGACAACTACTGTTACTCAACCTTCTGATTCAAATATTCAAGCAAAACAACCAATTAAAGGTAGAAAGAAAACTAAAGGTAGAGTTTTTCAATGTACTGGTTATCCTGGTTGTAATATGACTTTTACAAGATCAGAACATTTAGCTAGACATATTAGAAAACATACTGGTGAAAGACCTTTTGAATGTGAACATTGTGCTAAAAAATTCTCAAGATTAGATAATTTAAGACAACATAAACAAACTGTTCATATGTATGAAAATTTTGTTTTATCTTATCCTGATCAAAAAGTTAATGTTAGAGTTAAAAATGATGATCGTGAAAGATTATATATTGGTGTTAATCCAGCTAGTAATCAACCAATTACTCCAATTATGATGACAACTCCTCAATATGCAACTCATCAACAACAACAACAACAACAACAACAACAATATCCAAATTATCCTTTATCTGCTCCTGCAAATATGTTATCTCCACCTAATTCAACTTCTTCACATCCTGTTATTGTTCAACCTCAATCAACTTTATTACCTCCTCCAAGAAAAAGTTTATTAACTGCAATGAATAATGAATTTAGACCAAATATGTCAAATAAACCAAGACCAATCTTAGTTTCTGAAACTGATATTACTCAACCACTACAACAATCTTCAACAATTACTCCAACTACTGCAAGTTTAGGATCTGTTTTAAATTCTCCAATTCCAACTCCAACAAGTTCTGCTTCAATTTTATCCCCAATGTATTCTCCTTTAACTGCAACTTATATGAATTCAAATTCAAATGCTAATAATTTACAATTACATATGAAATATGGCCATCAATATCCAACTTCAACTTATCACACTTCAAATCCAAATTCACCTTATGGCATTCCATCAGCTAATAATGTTTATTTGCCACCTTTACAACAAATTCAACAACAACAACAACAACAACAACAACAACAACAACAACAACAACAACAACAACAACAACAACAACAACAACCTATAACACCACTTTCACAACAGATGCCATCAATGCCAACATCTCAAATAACACCACAACAACAACAACAACAACAACAACAAAGATATTCACAAGGTCCATTATCTTCAACAAGTTCTCGTTTCCCTCCATTTCAACCATTAAGTGCTACATCATTAACTTTTGATTCTCAAATATCAAATACTTCAATTGGAAGTAAGAGACCTGCATCAATCTCAACAACTACACCAACTACATTAAATAGTAAAATGTCATCATCAATTTCTGCATCTACAACTAATACATCTTCTTCATCTTATACAACTAAAAACTCATGGTTATCAAATGTTTTAAATGATGGCGATAAAGAAATCGGAGAACCTGAAAACAAAAGACCAACACCGAATACAAGAACTTTTCCAGAATCAGCAGGTAGTGAATTACCTATTGAAAGTAATAGTTCATCTTCATCAATTTCAAAAACAACCAATCCTATTGCCTTTACTACTATTACTCCTACTATTAATACCACCACTTCTACCAATGAAAATAATGGGAGACCAAAGTTACCTGCATTAAATGAATTAGGATTATAAATATATTTTTGAAATATAATTTATATAATATACATATATGGGTCTATATAATTAATTAATTCTTTAAATTGAATTTATTATTATTATTTATCATTTTTCCCTCCTTGGCTGGTACGTCTCATTTAACTTTAAATTTTGTATGATATAATTGAAATAAAACTAAATGTTTTCATTTTTCGTTTGCTTTTCCCTGTTTTTTTTTTCTGTTTTTTTTTTGTTATTATTACTTTTAATTATTTGACTTATTTTATTCATTTAATTTTTTCATTTTCTTTTTTGATTATTATACCTTTTACATATATACGCCTATATATATTACTGTTGTCTTTTATTTTTTTATTTTTTTATTTTTTTATTTTTGTTTTTAATATTGTTTTTGATATTTTAAATTTCAATTGCTTTCAATTGAGTGATTTGATTTGATTTGTTATATTTTTTGGTTGCTAGTTTAGTTGTTTACTTACTCTATTATTATTTTATTGTATAGTATATAATTTGTTTCTTTCTTTTCTGTTAATTCTATAGAATAGAGTACACTCTCTTACCCGCTTACGTAACCAAACGTTACCCGCCCTCCACCGCGTCCCGTTTTCGCTCTTTTTGAATTTGAAAAACAAAACAAATCAAAACAACAACAACAACAATCCACGTTAAACTTATCTACTTCTTTCTATAAAAAATACATCTATTCAAACTATGTCTGGTAAAGTCCACGGAGGTAAAGGTAAATCAGGTGCCAAAGATGGTTCTCTTAAGTCACAATCACATTCTGCTAGAGCAGGTCTACAATTCCCTGTGGGTAGAATTAAGAGATATTTAAAAAGAACTGCTCAAAGTAAAATTAGAGTTGGTTCAAAATCTGCAATTTATTTAGCTGCTGTTTTAGAATATTTAACTGCTGAAGTTTTAGAATTAGCAGGTAATGCTGCTAAAGATTTAAAAGTTAAAAGAATTACTCCAAGACATTTACAATTAGCTATAAGAGGAGATGAAGAATTAGATACTCTGATTAAAGCAACTATTGCATATGGTGGTGTTTTACCTCATATTAATAAAGCTTTATTATTGAAAGTTGAAAAATCAAAAACTGGTGTTCCAAGACAACGTTAAATTAATTTTTGTATTGAATGATTTCCCATATACGCATGCTTAGATTTTGTTTTGTTTATTTCCTATAGAGATTTCTTATAATTATATTTTTTTAATTGTTGATGTTAATATTTTGATTGATTGATATTGATATTGATATTGATATTGATGGTGATATAATGATGCTGTTGCTGTTCATGTGTGTTCTTCTTATTATTTTTATATTTTTTTGGCTATAGCTTGATGCTCAATATTTTTTCTTTCAAACTACTTACTCTTCTTCGTATCTCTCTTTTATCATATTGCTTTATCTCTCTTCATTTTTTGAATTTCTCTGAATTTTATTTAAATATTGGTGTGAAATTCTTTTTTTTTTCACCTTATTCTGTATAATATACTTGTATACTGCTTTTTATATTCTTTTTTTATGTGTGTTTTCTTTAAATTCTTATTATTATTATTATTATTATTATCAAATTATATATTATATTTTCCATGTTATTTGATTCCTAAATTCTGATTCCCCGTTATACGTTTACCTTATCTATATCTTATACTACAATTAAATTTTAAATTTTACATCCGAGATACCTCTTTTTCTAAAAATATTGTAAATACCATTAATCCATTAAATGTATATAAAGAAACACGTTTATATATATATATCACAAAATATATATAAATTAAATCAATCCACCTCTTCTGTAAGAACCTCAGTACCCTCTTTGACTATATTTTCATTTCTTGTAGAATCACCTCTATTATTATTAGATATAACACTTAATCTAAATGTACTTTCTTTATTCAATAAGATATCATATTTTTTATTAAGTGGTTGAAACAATAATTCAGCTGTACTTGAACTACTACCTGTTGTACTTGGTCTTGAGTTATTATTATCTTGTTGTTGTTGTTGAGGTTCGTTATTTGATGATGAAGGCGTCACACGACGTAATGGTAATATAGTCCAATCAGGTGGAATAACAGTTGTTTTTGGTAATCGTATCGAAAATGAATTATTTGACCTAATGTTAGTTACTGTTGTTGTTGTAGTTGTAGTTGTTAAGTTTGAAGGCATTTCAGTTTGGTTATTATTTCCTAATCCTTGAAGTTGTTCAGCATTTAAATTCAAATGATTTACTTCTAATGGATCAGCCATTCTAATTATTGGGTTTTCATTTTCATTATCATTATTATCATTATCATTATTGTTATTATCTTGTTGTTGTCCATTATTTTGATTGTTGTTTTGTTGTTGCTGTTGTTCTTCCACTCTACCCGAGACTGGTTTAAAAACTTCACTTCTACAAGTTGGACAAACATGAGATCTTTCTAACCAACTTTTCAAACAACCATAATGTAAAACATGACCACAGTTTAATTTCTTTGGGAAATTTCTACTACTATGATTATCAATATCTAATGTCATATCATCACGACAAATAATACATAAATCATCTCTTTGTAAATCATCTTCAGTTGCATCTTTTAAATTTCTTTCTAATTCTCTTCTTGCTCTAACTAAATAAATTAAATCTTTTAATTGTTCAACTAATTTAACAACTGCTAAATAAACATCTCTTGTAAAATTAACTGGTATAATATAAGCATAAATTAATCCAATGAAAACAAAACCAACTGCTAAAAATCTAAATAATGAAATTAGAATTAAACCAATTTTACTTAACCAAACTTTATTTTCCCAAACTTCTTCATCTTCATCTTTATTGAATTCTAAATATAACATTTCAATTATATTTAAAACAAATTTTAATGTTGATTCTAATAAATCTAAATAAACCATCAGAAAATCTAACCCAAAGACAACAAATACATCAGCACTATAAACAAATGAATGATCAATACAACTCATAACTATTTTATAATCAATTATTAAAAACACAACTAAGGTAAAAGTTGGTTTACTTAATAAAATATCTTTAATTCTGAATTCACCATTTGTTGCTTGTTGTTGTTGTTGAAACAGATAATCTAATCTATCAGTTAAAATCCAATGAAAGACTTTCAAAAACAATAAACCCATAATTAAAGAAAATATTAATAAATTATTATCATATCTAAACATTGCCATTGCCATTAATAAATTTGTAACTGTAAACCAAGCTCTTTCATAAATATGTTCAACTTCAATTATTCTTAATTCACCAAACATCAATTTCTGGAATGCTTTACCTAGTACCAATGACATACAAACAAACCAATTACCTAGACTTATAATATGGAAACCTTTTGATAATTTGATACCAGCTGAATATAAGTTTGGTCTTTCAGCCAATGCATCAAAGACGGCATAAGAAGCCAAAACAGAAGAAGTGGCAAAGTAGCCTAAGAACGAGTTAATTACCACATCCATTGTGATTATAAAGGTATAAGAATAGTAGGAACTGATCTATTGATCTATACGAACAAATGAGTGACTTGTTCATAAACTGAGTGCACAGTACTGCGAATCGAATCAAGAAATAATCTAATCAAATCTATAGAATCACCTTATAGAATTTTAAGCTCTAATTTCTACCCTTTCCATCTTACTCCTGAAAAGAATCAAGTTTAAACCAGATAGACTGTATTTGAAAGCCTAACTGCTCTTAAAACTTGTTTCTTAGAATCCTTTATCTTATTACTGGCAACTAGCAGCCCTTTACTATATTTATCAAAAACGTCTGCAAGAGTTTATGCAAGAATAGCTACAGCAACTTTTAAAATGAGTGGAATTGCATTAAAATTAGCAACTTTGTTTGCTAGACAGATCTCTAGGCCAATTGCAAATATGTTAAAACAAGAAGCAAAAAATCATCATACTTTTAAAAGAATTTGTATTAATGTTGCTCAATCATTACATTTTTTTGATAATACAATTAAAATTAAATTGAATCCTCCAAGACCTGGTTCTGGTTTAAATCCAAATAGACATGTTAGACCTTTAAATGAAGCTAAAGCTGTTCAAAATGGTGCTGATTTTTTAAGTGAATTATTTATATTCTCAGTTGCAGCTGGTGGTATTTTATTTGAAACAAGTAGACAAAGAAAGAAAGAAATTAAAAAAAGAGATTCAATGACTGATGATATTAAAACTTTACAAGATGAAATTGAATTTCTGAAAAATCAATTGAAAAAACATGATTTAGAATTAGATGATTATAAAGTTCCAACTGTTTATAAACCAATTATATTAAAAGTTGATGAAGATGGTAAACTGTTAGATACTGCAACAACAGACAAAACAACAATTAAACCTCCTTCTGGTAATGATGATGAATGTAAAACTGAAGAATGTATCTCTGTTAGAGATGCAATTTTGAAAGAATTGAATCAAGCTAATTTCAAAAAAGTTTCTAATGATAAAGTTACAAAATAGATTATTTCAATACATTTTTAGTTCTTTGTTTCTTATTTTTTTGCTTTATTACTTAAACGTATTAATTATTATTATTATATATTGCTCTAATGTTTTTCTTTATTCTTTTCTGGGTTTCTTGTTATACTTTTTTTGTTCATGTACATATTTTATACGTTATACTTTTACATCTTGTTATTTTTATTTTTTAGTATTTTATGTACTGTTTTTATCATAGATTTTTAATAAAATTATTTATAGTTATTTATTTTACTTTGATCCTTTTAATTGATATGCAGTTTTAAATTAAAATATATGCTAGTAAATAAATAAGTAAGTAAATGGTAATGTACAAAAAAAAAAAAACTCTATAAAGTAAACAACAACTATTCACTATCTTCAATCATCTTATTAAATTCATTTTCTTCATTCTGATAATCTATATCTTCATTATTAATTATTTCATCATCCAAATATGCATATGGATCATCTTCTTCTTCTTCATCATCATCTGGTTTATTTGGTTGAGGTGAAGCTTGTTTTGAAAATGATTTAGTAATTCTCTTTGTTCTATTTCTTTTAGTAGAAACATCAGAATCAGAATCAGAATCACTAGTTGTTGAACTGTTATTATCACTTTCATCATCAGAGCTTGAATTTGAACTTGATTGAGATATGGATTCAGATTTTCTTTTCTTGGATTTGGAAGTACTAGATGCAGTATTAGAACTTGAATCAGAAGAATCAGAAGAATCTGATGAATCATCAGATGAATCTTCATTTGAGCTATCTGTATCAGAGCTTGAATTTGAACTTGAATTTGAATTTGAATTTGATTTTGAGTTTGATCTATGATCCGCTGGTTTTGTTTTAAGAATACTTTTCTTTTTCTTCTCTCTGATAACCTTATTAGTCTTAGTAGAAATTGAATCAGAATCAGAACTGGAATCACTATCGGAATTAGAGTCACTATCTTCATCTTCATCAGTTGAACTATCATCATCTGAACTCAATTGAACACTATTTTCATCTTGAACTAATTCATCTAATTCATCATCAATTGAATCATCAGAATCAGAATCGGATGAGGAAGAATTTGAATCACTATTAGTAGTAGTAACTGAAGTACTTCTAGTTTTTGAAGAACTACTACCACTTCCACTTCCAGATTTTTTAATATTCTTTTTCAATTCAATATAATTTAATTCAACTAATTTTTTTAATTCATTTAAATTATTAAATATTAAATTTAAATCAATTTTAAATAATTTCTTTTTAATAAATTTTTTTAATTTATTATAATTAATAATTGATTCATTAATTAATGTTAATATATCATTATGAATAATTTCAATATCAATTTCATTATTTTGTTCAGTTGTTATAAATTTTGAATATAAATAAAGAGATTGAATATGTTTATTTAATGATATTAAATAATAATAAATTGGATCTTTTAATATTATTGGATCAAATTGTAAATCATTTGAAATTTTTTCAAATTCTTTAAATTGACCACTTATTATAAGTTCCCATAATAAAGTATAAGTATATAATGACATCATATTTGATGATCTTGATCTATATGCTGGATAGTATGATGATTTTGTTTTTGGTAAAAATCTAGCATGAACTGGTGGAATTGATTGATCTTCTTCTTCTTCGTTGTTGTTGTTGTTATTGTTTCTATTATTATTTTTTCTTTTATCTCTACCTAATTCTTTTGTTGTTTTATAAGGTAATATTTGATTTGGATAACCTAGATCAATATTTGGTTTTTTAATATTTCTATTATATGTATCATTTAAAAATTTTAGTAAATTTATAATTTTTTTTTTATTTGATTTCATTCTTGGGTCATTAATAGTTTTAATTATATAATCAAAATCTATTTGATCATTATCATGATATAATTTAGTTAATGGGATATTAACAGATCTTGAAAGGAATTGTAATTCATTATCATTTGGTAAATTTGAAGTTTGTTCTTTTAAAATTTCAATAAAATCATTTAAATTTAAATTTTTTAAAATTTCTAAAGCTATTGTCCAATCATTTCTAATATCATGTCCATGAATTTTAGTTATTAGACAATAAATTCTATAAGATAATTTCCAATTTTGTTTTAATAAATTAATATTTAATAAATTATTTAAAATTAATGTATTAAATCTTGTTGAAGTAATTAAATTTGAATTTTGATCAAGATTTGCAGAAACTTCATCAGTTATATGATTACAAACTTTTCTATTTGTATAATATATATATTGTTGTTTTGATAAAACATGAGATTTTGGAATTGGTTCATGACCAATTGATAAAGTTTTATAATTTCCAGTTTCAGCAATTGATTTTTTATTATAATTAAATTTTGATGATGGTGGTACATAAGTAACTAAATAATTATTATAATTAAGATGTTGATGTTCAATTTGATCTTGTTTTAGTATTCTTGAAGGATTAATTATTTTTCTTCTTTTAATAAATCTATTATTAGTTATTCTTTTATTTTCAACAACTTGTTCATCTGTATCAGAATTAGAATCAGAATCAGAATTAGAATTAGAATTATCGGAATTATTTGTTGTATTATTTGATGTATTATTATTAATTTCATTATAATTATCAAGCCATATTTCAGCAGTTTGAGAGATTATACCATTAGTTGAATTGATTGTTTTAATTCTATTTTGTCTATTATATCTATTTGGTTGTCTTCTTTCATATCGAATTAAATCTTTGACATGATCTAGGACCAATCTGTAGGTATAAAGATCTTCTTTTGTAGTTCTGGAATCATAGGAGTAACTGGAGGATACTTGAACCGATTCGAATGGAGCAGACATCAGTTCATAGTGAATTGAATAGTTGAATAGTTACAACTTGTAGGAATCAATAAAATGAAAATAAAAAAAAAAAAAAAAAAAAAAAAAATCCGGATCACTGATTACGTAATAAATACGTACATCTCTCGGCTCGCACCCGCCACTCCGCGCGCTACCCGCCCCAGCTGTGGCTCTCCACACAAATCAAAATGACTCAGTTAACTCAGTTAACCAATCAACTCTTCAATTGACCAAATTAAACGTATCCAAACGTATCCAATTATATCATCACCAGATATTAGTGGAATAGCTGAGTAATACAATCTTGTCGGAAATCCCCTTAATCATCCCAGTACGTAGATACGAGTACTAAACTAATGCTACTAAACTATGGCTCTGTTAATTCTTTATCTATGATCGAAACTTTAGACTGAGTGAGATTTATATTTCTTTCATAAATACATAAATACCTTTTTTTCTGGTTTTTTATATACCTTTTCTTTCCTTAACTTAACTTGTTAATGCTATTGAAGCTTACTAGTATATTCAATTCACTTCATTCTAATTCGAATTCAAATAAATCTTTAATTCATTCTTTTTCAACTTTTAATCATATAATGTCTTCTCCATTACCTGGTCATAATCCTTATTTTAAATTAGGTGGTAAAGATATTTGGTCTTTAATTAATGAAACTGCTGCTGCTCAAGAACAATCAACTGGTGAAAAAGTTGTTAATTTAGGTCAAGGTTTCTTTTCTTATTCTCCACCACAATTTGCAATTGATGCTGTTAAAAATGCTTTAGATATTCCATTAAATAATCAATATGCTCATACTAGAGGTAAACCAAATTTATTAAATGCTTTAGCTAAAACTTATTCACCTCATTATGGTAAACAATTATCAACTGATGAAATTCAAATTACAACAGGTGCAAATGAAGGTATGTTTGCTGTTTTTATGGGTTTATTAGCTCCTGGTGATGAAGTTATTGTTTTTCAACCTTTTTTTGATCAATATATTTCAAATATTGAAATGACTGGTGCTAAAATTGTTTATGTTAAATTAAATCCACCAAAGGATTTTGATAAAAGAACAATTTCAGGTGATGAATGGCAAATTGATTGGAATGAATTAAATAATGCAATTACATCAAAAACAAAAATGATTGTTTTAAATTCTCCACATAATCCAATTGGTAAAGTTTTTAATATTAATGAATTACAAAAAATTGGTGATTTAGCTGTTAAAAATAATTTTTATATTATTTCTGATGAAGTTTATGAAAATTTATTTTATAAAAAATTTATTAGAATTTCAACTTTAGGTAAAGAAATTGCAAAAAGAACTTTAACTGTTGGTTCTGCTGGTAAATCTTTTGCTGCAACTGGTTGGAGAATTGGTTGGATTATTGGTGATAAAGATGTTATTCCTTATGTTACTGTTGCTCATACTAGAATTTGTTTTTCAACTCCAGCTCCATTTCAAGAAGGTGTTGCATCTGCTCTGAATGATGCATTAACAAATGGTTATTATGAAAAAACAAGACAAGAATATATTAATAAATATAAAATTTTTACAGCAATTTTTGATGAATTAAATTTACCATATACAATTCCAGATGGTGGATATTTCTTATTAGTTAATTTTAAAAAAGTTAAAATTCCAAAAAATATTGAATATCCATTAGAAATTAAAGATAAAAAAAATGATTTTAAATTAGCTTATTGGTTAATTAAAGAATTTGGTGTTGTTTCAATTCCACCAAGTGAATTTTATTTACCTGAAGATGGTCATGTTATTGAAGATTGTTTAAGATTTGCAGTTTGTAAAGATGATCATGTTTTAGAAGAAGCTGTTGTTAGATTAAAAGGTTTAAAGAAATATATTGATTAAATTTACAATTTATTTTAAATTTACATTTCTTCTAATTTGTTTTTGTTTTTGTTTTTGCTTTTATTTTATTTTAATTAAAGTGTAATAGAGAAAATCTTATTTATATTCATATATTCATATATTCATATATTCATCCTTTTTAATTTTTTAGACAATTAGTTAATGTACTGTGTACATTTCTTTATATTTCTTATAATATTATTATTATTTTATTATATTATTATTTTTTTTTAAAAAAAGATAAAGTTATTATGAATTCAAAATTATAAATTATTAAAAGAATGAATAAAGAGATAATGAAAAAATGTAACAAAAGAATATGATACACAAAATATGAAATAAAATTGATAAGAGAAAATAATATATTATAATAATAATAAAAAAAAAGAAGATAAAAACACAGACAGGGCTTCAATAAAAAAACAACAACAACAACAACAAATAAAAAAAAAATAGTTATTTAATAGTAATGAAAAGTAAATTAGAATGTATATAAATGAGTGACGTGGAGTTGGACATATAGCAAAACTTGTAATTTAAGAAAGGCAAATTAAAAGAGAGAGAGAAAAATAAAAAAAGGAATTTAATATAATTAATTAATTAATTGATTATTATTTTATATTTTATATGTTTTAAATTTTTTTAATTTAACATTGACAACTATCCAAATTTTCTTGATTTTGTTGATTCACAGAAACATCAATCATTTGAACTGTATCTTTTGATTTACCATCTAAAACATCATCAGCATCTTCATTTTGTAATTCAGGTAATAATTTACCAATTTTTTTAAATAAATTTTTAACATTATAACCATTTTTACTACTTGTTTCTATAAAAAAATTGCAACCTAATTTTTTAGCTAAAGTTTCACCTTCTTCATTTGTAATAATTTTATTATCTAAATCAGATTTATTACCAACTAATACAACTAAAACATTTGAACCTCTTTCTTCTTTAACAGCATTAAACCATTTATTAACATCATTAAAAGATTCTTTATTTGTAATATCATACACTATAATTGCAACATTCGAATCTCTAATATATGATGGGATTAAAGATCTAAATCTTTCTTGACCTGCAGTATCCCATAATTGTAATCTAATTGTTTTATCATCAAGATACATTGTTTTTGATAAGAAATCTATTCCAATTGTAGCAGCATAATGAGAATCAAAAGTATCATACATAATTCTTGTTATTAAAGATGTTTTACCAACACCTTGGTCTCCTAAAAAGACGATTTTATATTTCGTAAGCATTATTTTATTATTTTATTATTTTATTATGAATTTGAATGTGGAGTGAACAACTAAGAGATGAATTTTTAATTAAATTTGATTTGATTGGATATTTAAAATAATAAAAAGCACACCAGAGTAATTGAGATGGGATAAGGAGAGTAACAGAGATACTGAGTAATGGTAGAACCGACGGAAGTAGGAAAAGAAAGGAAAGACAGATTTCTGTTGACTGTTGACTGTTGTTTTGATTTGATGATTTTGATCACTCGAACAATTCTCGAGAAATTTCTGAGTTTCGCCCATTTTATTACGATGGATTACACTATTACAATACAATTGAGTTATATAACTGAAGATAAATATATTAAAGTAGGTATAAGTATAAACTAAGAGTCTAAGATGGATCTATTTCTTCTTACCTGATTTCTTGATTCCACCTCCTTGTAATGGGCCTTTACCTGCAACTTTAGCTGCCATTTCTTTCTTAGCCTTAGCATCTTCCTTTTGCTTCTTTTGGAAGGCTAAATCTTCTTCATCATAGTCTTGTTGTTTCTTCTTAGGAGCCTTTAATGCTATATTCAAATTGTTTATCAAATTTAAACAAATTCAAAATCATTGACTTTTATCATTAACAAACGATAAAAATATATAAATTGAATTAAGATTTGAAATTAGATTAGTTAGTATTTTATTTTCAATTAATGTTTAAGTTTATAACTTGATCTTAATCAATTAATCAATTCTATCAAATTGAAAGTTTCAGAAGGAAGGCAACGATGATTCTCCTCACAGTTAAAAACTAAGAGATTGTTCACACTATATCCGTATTGGTCATCATGTAAAGAGTTAAGATTCTTAAGAAGTATAACATTAATAACATTATATAACATACGCTTAGCTTTACCACCTTGTCTACCGGACATTGTTGTTGAATAGAGTAAGAACAGACCAAGAGGATATACTAACTGTAGTTGTAGTTGTCTTAAATTTTACCACAGACGGTTACGCAGCACTGCTGGTCGACTTAGACAACTAAAGAACTAAAGGTTTACTATTTCACCTCTTTCATATTCTCCATCTTCTACTCTTCCTCCCAATTGAGTTTACTTATCCATCATGACTATTCTAACTACTCTTGATAAAGACAAAATCAAAAGAGTTATACCCAAAAATACAAACAAAATTATAGATGCCACCGTTGCTAGATTATATATAGCTTATCCTGATCCAACTCAATGGCAATACACTGGTCTATCAGGTGCTATAGTACTCGTAGATGATCTGGTTGGTCATACTTTCTTTTTGAAACTGGTGGATTTAATTGGTAATAAAGGTGTTTTATGGGATCAAGAATTATATCTCGATTTTAATTATAATCAAGATAGATCTTTTTTTCATTCTTTTGAAATTGATGATTGTTATGCTGGTTTATTATTTGAAGATAAAAATGATGCTTCTCATTTTTTTAAAAGAATTAATCATAAAGAAAAACATGGTTCTAAAAAAACAATTCAAAATAAAAATGCAATTGCTTTAAAGAAAAAACCTGATGAAGATAAAAGAGTTGGTTTTAGAGGTGATATGTCAAATCCAACTAATTCAAATGATATAACAAATGATCAAAGAATTAGAAGATCAAAAGGTATCTTATATTATGATGATTTACCTCCTCCAGAATGGAGATCTTTCTATAAAGAATTAGAAAGTATGGGAATTAATGAAGAAATGATTGCTGATAATAGAGAATTTATTAAAGATTATATTTCAAAAAGAGGTGGTCCTTTAGTTGGTCTTGAACCTCCAATCCCAAGAAAATTCCAAATTAGACAACGTTCTTCAACTATTAATTCTTCAAATAGTTTAGGTAATTCAACTAGAAGAAAGAAAGCTCCACCACCACCTCCACCTCCAGCTCAAACTGGTAATAGTCCAGCTCCATCATCATCAAATGATAATCATTATGATTTTGCTCCTCCATCTGATTTTGATCCTTCTTCAATTCAAAGATCAAATACTCAAACTCCAGTTGCACCTCCTTCAAGAGTTAGTTCTACAACTTCAATACCAGATCATTCTATTAATGAACCTTCTACTACAACATCATTTGGTAATTTAGCTCCTCCAACAAAACATCGTGTTCCACCACCACCTGCTAATTATATTAACCAATCTACAACAGCAAATCAATCACCTTTTTCACCAACAACAAATCAATCTCCATTTAGTCCAACAACAATAGCTCCAACAACAACAGGTCCTCCATTACCACCATTACCTCCAGGACGTGGTGCTGTTCCAGCACCTCCTGCTAGAGGTTCATTTCCAGTTCCACCAGCTAGGGGTCCAGTTCCTCCAGCTCCAACTGGTGGACATTTAGCTAGAGGCCCTGTCCCTCCTCCTCCTCCATCTAGACATTCAGCTGCTCCTCCAGCTCCACCATCAAGAGCATTAACAGCTTCACATACTGGTAGATCAGGTCCTGCTCCACCACCTCCAAGAAGAGGCCCTGGTCCACCACCACCACCTTCAAGAGTTGCAAGACCAACAACTCAAACACCACCAGCTTTACCTCCAATGCCAGCTCAATCAACTTCAAATTATCAATTACCAAGTTTCCAACAACAACCACAGCAACAACTACAACAACAACAACCTCAATTTACATCACCTCCATTACCACAAACTCAAAATTTTCCACCTCCTCCTAAGAGAAATGTTATTTCATCACCTCCCCCAACTACTTTTGGCCAACAATCTCCTGCAGTTCCTCCATTACCTAACAATAACAATCCTCCTATGGCCCCACCATTACCACCACAAAATTCAACTATTCCACAGGCTCCTCCTCCACCACCTCAATTCCAACAACAAAGTTCAAGTATTCCACAAGCTCCTCCTCCACCACCAATGATGCCAGGAATGTCTTCGAATGGCGGTCCTCCAGCACCACCACCACCTCCAATGATGTCTTCTCAACCATCAGCTGCTCCAGCTGCTTCAACAGGCGATGCAGGCAGAGATGCTTTATTAGCTTCAATTAGAGGTGCAGGTATTGGTTCACTAAAGAAAGTTGATAAATCGCAATTGGATAAACCAAATGTTGTAATTACACAAGCTAAAGGTGGAAATTCAGCTGCAAGTTCAAATCCTACTGGTGGTTCAGGTGCAGGTGGTCAAGGTTCATTAGCTGATGCAATTGCTCTTGCTTTAAATAATCGTAAGAAAAAAGTTGCTCAACATTCTGATGATGAGGATGATTGGTAATTATTTAGTTACATGTATTTGATTTTTTTTTTTTTATTTTGTTCAAAGCTTTTTTTCTGTGTTAACTTGTTTCATTTTATTTTTGTTTCATGCTTGGTTTTTATCTTTTTATTTTTCTTATTCTAGTCATGTATTCGTTTAATTATAGAAGTGTATAATTTTGTTTAGCATTTTTATTTTTATTGTTTTATTTTACAAAAAAAACCCACTTAATAGTTTATATTTTTTATTTATTCAAAGTGTAAAACTAATCGATAGTTTATAGTTTCAAAGACATAATTAAATTAAATTAGAAATATATAGTAAACAACCTTGAATTATAAATTAAATTAAATTTAACTATCATGGCTCAGCGGCACATTGTTTACACTGAACCTCCATTTTTTAAGTTCAAAACGAGCACTATAGCTATATATAGACTGACAAAGACTGGTGTATATAGTACCTCAAAAAACAAAAGCCCTTCTCTTATTCATTAAATTTAATTTTCCAAGTATCTAACCACTTACATTTCTTTTCATCTCCATTATTTAAATTCTTAACAATTTCAACAAGTTTAGTAGTTACTTTAATTAATTTTTCTGAGTTTAATTTAGCTTCAATCAAATCATTATCATAAACAATTGAAGCAACTAAATTATCAATTAATTCACCTAATATTTTTTGTTTTGAAAATAATGAATCAATACCAGTTGAAAACTTAACAGTATATTTAGATTGTGGAATAGATTTATCTAAAGAATTGATTAATAATTTGATTAATTTAATTCTTTGAATCCATTTTTTTGAAAATTGTAATAATTCATCATTAATTCCATCATCTTCATCATTATCTGATTCAAGACCTGGTTCATCATTTTCAGTTTCATTTAATTGTTCATCAGCTGATAAATCATCATCATCAAAACCAAAAGGATCATCTTCATCGTTTAATGATGATGGATTTTCTATCCATTCTTCAAATTCTTCAAATGCATCTATTATTAATTGATTTGATTCTTTTAATTTTAATTTAATTAAACCTGATGAACCTAATTTTGATGATTTTTGTATCGTTTCGCATGATTTCCATATTTTACCAATTGATATTAATCTTTGATCTGGTTTTGTAGCATCTTCTGGAACATTATTTTCTTCTTCAGTTATATCCAATAATAATTGTAATTCATTTGTTAAATTTGAATAATTAATTAATGAACCATTAATATCTTTTAATAAATGATTAATAAACAGTGTTGAATATGATTTATAGTTATCAATTAATTGATTTGATAAACTAACTATGAAAACAATATTTTTGGAAGTTAATTCTAGTTCTTTATAAATTGCATTATATGATGATGATAAAATTGGTGGTTTAAAAACAATACCAATTTTAGTTATATGTGCGTGTAATAATTTTGATAGTTTGATTAACTCTTCTAATGGATCTTCTAATTGTGATGATTTTATCTTATTTTCATCAATATCATCAATATCATCATCTTCTTTAGTTTCTGCTTCTTCAGTTTTAGGTTTTAGTTTGAGTGAAAGGCTGTCTGAAGCTGTTGATGTTGTTGTTGGTGTTAATGTTAATGAAGTTGACCAAAATGAGATCGCTTCTCTTGATGAAGTTAAAAGATTTATTAGATCTTCTTTTGTATGACTCTCAGATGCCATTTTAATTTATTATTCTGGGTTATTTAATAGAATACAGATTATCTAAAAGACTAAGATGAATGAATCATTTTGGAACTTTTTCTATAAAAAAAAATTTGTTGATGAAAAATCCGAATCCTAAACCGAATCCGAATCCGAAATTTCAATGCCCCATTTTTTATAGGTAAATTAACGAAATTTAATTAAAATAAAAGAAAACTATTATCTTAAAAGTAAATTATTTATACAGGATATTTAATCTAAAATAAAAAGAATAAAGAGAAATGATGGTATCTTCTAAAAATCATCTCATCTTAATTAAATGAACAAACAAATTAATGCAACAATACTAGCAAATATTGAGTTTCTTGAATCATTTAAATTAAAGTTAACAGGAACACCACCAGTTGAGCTTGAGCTACCACTGCCAGATTCACTAGCAACTGATGATGTTGAATGTTCTGAACCAGTTGAACTTGAATCATCGCCATCTTCATCTTCAAATACATCTTCATTAGTAGTTTCATCAACATTTCCTGAATCATTTGACCAACCACCATAACAATATTTATCAAAACATTCTGAACATTGATCACCAAAGTCTAAATCTAATCTTTCATGTGATCTTCTTAATATAGCACAACCGATACATTGAGCAAATTCAGGATCTGAATCGATACTATAAGTTGGAATTTGTGAACCATCATCAATTAATTCATTTCTTTCATCATATGATAAAACAAATGAAGTTGTATTTGAATTTGATGATAATTCAAAATTTGGGAAATAAACTAATAAAGGTTTCATAATTGAATAATCATTTGAATTTGTAATTAATGATGAACCATTACAACCGAAAAAACTTGGTTTTAAATTTAATTCATTATCAACAAATTCTTCAATTGTTGGTGGTAAATCATAAAAGTTTGAATTTGAATCCCATGTTTTAAGTCTTTTTTCAGTCGAATATAGTGATGTACCATTTGGATAATTTGATTCTGTATCACCTGAATTATCAAATGCAAATATAACACTGATTTCTCTTGATGGAACTAATAATGGATCTAATGGTAAACCTTCACCTAATATACCTGAATCTGTTAATCTTAAAGTATCAGAATCATATAATTCAGTTTCATTAGTTAAACCAAATGAATCTTCTTCATATGGATTCGGAACTAAACCTAACAAAACTTCAGAAGTATCTGGGTTTATAGTATTTAAAAATAAAGTTAACAGAGTTGGAGAAATGTCTAAACCTAATGCAGATAATTGAGAAGTATCAGTTGATCCACTTGTTAAAATTGAACTATATTCAGCAATAAAATCAGAAGAATAAGCAACCATTAAACCAGCATTATCAAAGTTTGTATAACAACTAGTTGAATTTTCAGGTTCACCATCAATTAATGATGTACCAAGATATTTTAAATCGATAAAGCCTGAAGCACCATCACTCCAAGAACCAAATTCAAAAGGATTTGTTTCAAAAACATTTAAAGTAAAATCAGACATATCAGTATTATTACCACCAATTGAAGCTAAGATTGGGAATGGCATTTCATAATTTGAAAAAGAATCAAGATTTCTAATATCAGACCATTGTAAATTCAAACCTTCTTCATCGATATTAGTAAACATAACTTTTGAAATAACTCTTGAAAAAACATCAACTAAAGAAATTTCAAAACCTTCCTCTGATCTTGGATCAACTTCAGAAACTAGAGTACTAATTGCAGTTAAATCAGCAGTAATTGGGAATTCAGTCATATTCCAAATTTCATTATTATCAATAATATCATCAACACTAGACCAATTTTGAAAAATTAAAGAAGCTAACATTAATGAACTACCAGAAACAGAAGCAATATAAGTTGAAGAATCTAATAAACCTGATAATTGACCAGTATTTGAAGATCTTGAATCTAAAGCAGAAACTTCACCAGCACCAATTAATAATGCTCTATAACCACCACCAGAAAATGCTAAACTAATTTTTGGTGTAATATCAACAGAATCATTAAAAAATTGATCAAAGGAATCATAATCAGACATATTTAAAGAATTTAAGAAATCGATTAGATTTGAATTAGTTTTATTAGTTCTTTGTTGCAGCCAATCATATTCAGCTTGTGAAATAACATCATTATCACGTAATAAACCCTTTGAATCACCACCATAAGCAACGAAAGTTGAATTTGATGGACATGCAGTTAAAATAGGGGCATAGTCAGCAATAACAAACTGAATTAGAAAAGTAATAAGAGGTAATACCACTAGCATTATTAGTAGTTATTGAAAAGAATAAAATGAAGAGTGAAATTTGAAATTTGAAAATTTGAAAAAAAAGAGGAGAGAACGAAGACTTTATATAAATGTAAATATTTAAATATGTGGGCAGTAAGTATTTAGTATTTATGCTAGATAGGAAGCATGTATTACTACGTATAGCTTCAATTGAAATGACTTCAAGCTAATTTAAGTTGATATAAACAATAAAGTTGAATACACGAGATTGATCATTTGAACTGAACTTGTGGGGAGAAGTTCAGAACAATAAACATCACAGGATTCACAGCTAGAGGCAGAAAATGAACGAGCAGTGGAGCACATATCGGTACACGTGAGCTATATAGCTAGTAGATATCGATATCGATATGACTTCCCATATATATCGTATGAGAAGAAGATTAAGTATAACCCTGCTACTATAATCAATCAAGTTTTCAAGTATCTCCATCATGTCCATAAGCAGGGATTAATTTGGAAATCTCATCAGTTTCTAAAAAGAAATTACTCATTTCTATTTCTACATACACCTATATAAATTAAATCAAACAAAAATACGTACGTATATATATTTTAAAACTTATGTATATAAATTAATAATTAATATCATTAATGATTTTCATCATATGATTCTTGTATAGTGGATTTTAAAGTACCATATTTGGAATATGGTGCATTGGAATCATGTTTTATATCCGCTGATAATTCAAATGCTTCTACCAATGCTTTCTTTAAATTTTC
Source organism: Ambrosiozyma neoplatypodis (assembly GCA_030567495.1). Lineage (NCBI taxonomy): Eukaryota > Fungi > Ascomycota > Pichiomycetes > Pichiales > Pichiaceae > Ambrosiozyma > Ambrosiozyma neoplatypodis. Next base: position 22,835 of record JAJLSG010000317.1, on the reverse strand, counting down.
AATAGCTTCTGGTGAATTTTGATAATGAAATGCAACTCTTGATCCAGTTGCTTTCACATTATATTTCTTAGCAGTTTTAATCATGATATCAGGATCAATAAATGATTTCTTACCATCAATGAAAACAAAATTAGTATGTGGTGGTTCATCTAAAACAATACCTTTTGATTCAAGATATTTTGCAACATCTTTTGCATTTTCATGAACTTTTTTTAATTTTGGATAATTTTCATCAATTGCAATTGATGCCATTCTACTTAATATACCTGATTGTCTAATACCACCACCATTTTGTTTTTTAAAATGATTTGCTTTAATAATAAATTTTTCATCCCCAACTAAAACTGATCCAATTGGTGCACCTAATGATTTAGAAAGACATAATGAAACTGAATCAAAATATTTACACCATTCTTTTAATTCAATATCAGTTTCCGCTGATGCATTAAATAATCTAGCACCATCTAAATGTAATTTAATATCATTTTCTTTACACCATTTTGAGATTTTTGCAATTTCTTCAATTGGCATTAAAATACCATGAATTGTATTTTCTAATGAAACAACTCTAGTTGGTGCACCATGAATATCACCTGAATCTGGACTATAATTAGATTTAATATCATCTAATGTTAAATATAATCCATTTTTTGGAATAACAGCTTTAACCATAGCTTGAGATAATGTAGCTAAACCACCAGCTTCATGAACATAAACATGTCCTCTATAATCACATAATATACTATGAGGTGGTTGAAGTAATAAAGTTCTTAAAGCAATTTGATTTGATAAAGTACCAGAAACACAAAATAATCCAGATTCTTTACCAGCTAGTTTAGCAACTTTTTGTTCTAATAAGATTGTATCTTTATCTTCATTATAAACAGAATCACCATCTGTTGCAGTGAAAACTGCTTCTTTCATTTTAAGAGTTGGAACTGTGAATGTATCACTTCTAAATTCATTATGACATGAAGGTAATTGTGATTCTTCTGTAACTGTAGGAGACATCTTTTTAGTTTAAAATTAAATTTAACTTATTTGATTAAAAGAACTACCGAATCCAAAGGAGTAACCTAATTTATGAGTCAATTCAGGGAATCCAATTGTTTAAATACACACTGAAAAAAAAAACATCTATGATTCATCATCTTTATATCCGCCACTCTTGCATTTTCTCTTCGGGTAAATACCGATAAGGATGTCGGGATTTCTACTAATTCGGTATAAGTTACATAAGTTATAAGTTATAAGTTATACAACAACAACATAGTTGTCTTCAGTTATATAGTAAAGAGAAACATCTGGAAATCCAGATTCTATAGCATAACAACAAAAATCAATAAATGCCAATGGAATTGACGTATTGGTTTCTTCGTTTTCATTTATAATTTTATAGGATGATGATGATAATGATAATGATAATTCTTTTAATCTTTTTGATTTGGGAAAATTTGGAATTTTATCAAAACAACAAGGTAATATAATCATTTTATCAATATTAATTGAATATTTTGATTTATATTGTTTTTTAAAATGTTCCAATTGATCAATCATATTATAAATTAAATCACCACATAAATTCAAACCAATTATTGAAATATTAAAATTCAATTTATTTATATTTTCATTAATTTTAAAAAATTCAATTGAATTATCAATAATTTGAATTAAATCATTTAAATTATTATTATTTAATTTTTTTTTAAAAATCATTAAATTTGAAGAAATTAAATTATTTTTATTATTATTATTTATTTTTGAAAATGAATCAATTTTAATATCATTTTGAATTAATCTATTTATTCTTAAATTCGATTTTAATCTATCTTCATTTAAATCAATACAAAATATTTTTTTATTAAATTTATTTGATAAAATTCTTGATAAATATCCTTTACCTGATCCAATTTCAATTAAATTAGTTGATTGAATTAATTCATTAACTAAATATGAAAATAATATAATTATTATTTGTCTATCATTCGATATACCTAATTTAAGTGAATTTGGAATTTGTTCAATTAAATGATTATAATTTAACTCATTATTATAATTTGATTCAAGTGTTATTAATGTACTTGGTTTATTTAAATTAATTTCATTATTTTTTCCAAATGATAATATAATATCTTCTATTTCTTTTGATGATATAAACTCATTAAATAACATAAATGAAAATAAAAATAAGAATATTTTAAATATATACCAACAAATTAATGAATTAATAAAGAGTAGTACGTTATAACTTTTCAGAAAATCGGAACTCAAAGACGATAGACGCGTTTACGTAATCAGCCGCGAGTCGACGATATTTTGAGCTGATTGCAATTTAGAAGGTGGCAAAACCACAACTGTAAGTGATCAAGGTGTTTACAATTCATATCAAACACACAATTCTTATCCTTTAATTCAATTACTCAAAATGGTATGTATCAATTATTAGTTAAATACATTGAGAGATTAATATTGGCTTGAATTTGTCAATAAAAACAATATACTAACCTTAAACACATTTTCATTATTATAGTCATTAAGATTAGTTCCAGATCATAAAGAAGATAGCACTGTTCAAGCTACTAAATTCAGTACTCCAGCACCATCAGCTCCAGGTTTACCAGATACTTTAAGAACAGGAGAAGGACCATTATCAATTGCATCACAAATTAATAATAGACATCCATTAGAATCAAGAATTAATAATTGGTCAAGTAATGAAAGAGCAAATCAATTAGAACATTATAGAAGAATATTTGGAGCAGCTGATCCAATAAAGAGAGAAATGGAATTAAGTATTGTTGAACAAAGTGATAGTTTAAGACCAAGTTTATTAGGTGAAAAATCACATTTACATAGAGATATTTTATTAAATAAAGATACTACCATTGATTGGGAAGATATATATACAGGATATGATAGACGTCCTGTTATGGACATGCATAGTGAGATGGAAAAGAAGATGGGTATTTAGATAACTTTATATTTTGTTTTGTATAGCTATTAATTGAATGAATTGCAGTAACGTAACTACATGTAACTCCTTCCTGATCCGGACGCGCGTGTGCTCGTTTCTGAGAGGGAAAAATTTTCAAATTTCGTGAGAGAAAAGAGAAAGAGAGAAACACGCTGGAGACTGAAGGAGACAGTGGTGGACAGTCTTTTCTTTGCTTCAACTAACTTGCTCCAACTGCTCTTCCTATCAGTATCTCCTACAGCCAGCTACCCTATATCCTACAAACCACTACTCTCTCAATGTCAGAACAATTCTTTAACTCTTGGTATGTCTTATTTCAACCCTGTTTAGGCGTCTTTATTTGTTTCAACATTCTCGTGCCCTTTTTATACTAACTTGTCTCTTTGTTTTTTTTTTTCAATTGATTATAGGATGGATCATGAATCTAGACAATTATCTAATAATGTTAACCCTTTGTTGAATCTATCTGATTCAAATTCAACAACTCCAAAAACTAATCCTTCTCCAGAAACACCAAAACTCAATGATACTATTAATATTGATAATTCTAATACTTATACAATGAGTACTTTATTTGATATTTATAAATCAATGTCAACTAATAATCAGTTTATTCCTGTTCCTTCAAATGAACCTTTTAGATCTTCAACTGTTTCAACTCCATATCATGTAGAAGTTTTACAAAAACAAGGTAATAATGATCAATTACAACAACCGTCTTCTGCTGATCCATTAGCATCAGATTTTAGAAGTTTATCTTTGAATGGTTCTAGTTCTATTCATGATCAATCTTTGCTATCTCAAGTTGGTGGTGGGATTTCTTCTCCTGCTTTATTCTCAGCTGAACCAGCTTTGCAAAAATTAGATAGTTCAAGTACAACTGCTACAAGTATTACTACTAATACTACCGCCCCTCCGCAACAGCAACAACAACCAATTAGTTCTTTATTAGGTTCTGCCAAACAGTCTCCTCAATTGAACAGCATTGGTACTGGTAGCAGATCTGCAACTCCTCTGTCTTCAACAACTGGTCCTCCTCCACCACCTCCTGGTTTAGCTCAACCAACTTTAGACCCATCTGAAATTAAATGGTTTTATTTGGATCCAAGTGGTGCCCAACAAGGTCCGTTTGATGGTAATATGATGCAACAATGGTATTCTTCTCAGTACCTGACCACAAGTTTAAGTATTAGAAGAGAAGGTGAAAGTAATTATAGAACTTTACATGAGTTTGCTTTATCTGTTAATGATTTTAATTTTCCTTTTAAGGTTAAATTACCTCCAGTTGGTCAACCAAATCCAGCTTCTTTTAATCATCAGCCAATGATTAATCATCAAAATTCATTTCAGAATTTTAATGCAGGTTCAAACTTCTTTGGTACTGGTTCAACAAATCCAACAACTGCAACTACTTTTGGTAATTCCGTTTTAGGTGCTGGTACTACTGGTGGTTCCCAATTTTTTGGTAATACTAATCCAAATACAAGCTTTTTACAACAACAAACTGCATGGGCTACTACTAGTTCTCCAAGTATTTTAGATCAATCTTTATACAATAATTCATCTACATTTTTACAAAGTCATAAAATAGCCGATTTTAAAGCTGATATTGCTGAATTTGCTTCATTAACAACAAATCCCATTTCTTCTCCTGTTGTTAATACAACTCCATTAACTAATTCAATTTCAAATGTTTTACCAATTTCTACTACTACAAGTAATGATGAACTAAAAGAATCTGATCTAAATTTAGAAGCTATTAAATCTAAAGTTATTGGTGATATTCTTGAAGATGAAAAACCTATTATTCCAACTAGTGAAGCTACTCCAACAAATATTGTTAAAGAAAAAGTTTCTAATAAACCTTCTCCACCTAAAGCAACTACTTCACCAATTGAAGCATTAAAAGAAGCTAAAGCTAAAGTTGCTGCTAAAAAATCACCAGTTGCAGTTAAAGCTGTTCCTGTTTCTACACCTGCTCCAGTTGCTGAAGAACCAGTTGTTGCTCCATCTCCAAAACCAAAAACTACTAAATCGACATTAGCTCCATGGGCTTCAACTGCCACTAAATCTAAAGTTCAACAAGTTAAAAGTTTAGATATTATTCAACAAGAAGAAGCTGCTAAAAGACAAAAAGAAATTGAATTACAAAAGAAAATGGAAGAAGAAGATAGAAAATTAGCTGCTCAAATTGCATTAGAAGAAGCATCTGCTAATGAACCTGAAGAAACTGCTGCATTTACTGTTGTTAAATCACATACTAAAGATGTTAAATTACCATCAACTTGGGGTGTTAGTGGATCAACAACTTCAAAAACTTCAAAATTTAAAAGTTTAGATGAAATCCAAAAAGAAGAACAAGAAAAGGCTGCTGTTAAAATTAGAGCTCAAGCTGCATCCCAACAACAACAATCAATTGCTAATTCTATTGCTAAACAATCATTTGCAACTGCTGCATCAAATACTTCATCAGGAAGTGCTTGGACTGTTGTTGCATCAACTGCTAAGAAACCAGTTAAAAATTCTTCAACTACATCATCAACACAAAGAGTTAATAAAACACCTGCTACAAGCTTAAATTTAAATTTATTAAGATCTGTTTCTGGTGCTGAACCAAAGAAAGTTTCTGCTCCAATTACTAAATCATCAGCTACTTCATTATCACCATCAAAAGAATTTTTAGTTTGGTGTAGATCACAATTAGGTGGCTTATATTCAACTGTTAACAAAGAAGATGTTTTATCAATCATGTTACAGTTACCATCAGGTAGTGAATCATTAGAAATTATTGCAGATACAATTTATTCAAATTCTTCAACTATGGATGGCCGTAGATTTGCAAGTGAATTTAATAAAAGAAGAACTAAGGTTGAAGATATTGTTAAAAAACAAGGATTATATTTCAGTTGGTCAGATGCTTTGATTGCTAGTAGTTCTTCAGGTGCTAGTGATGATGGCGATGATTGGGATATGGCTTTTACTAAAGTTGTTTCAAAAAAAAATAAAAGAAAGAACAATTAATTAAGTTTAATTAAAATTTATTTATGTTTATTATTATTTGGTATTTAGCTTTATCTATATTTATTCTCCTTGTAGTATATATAATACTAGTACATATTTCCTCTTTTTGTTGTTTGTTGTTTTATAAAAATAATATTTATTTATTAGATTTCATTAATTTGTATTATTGTAATTTTAATTTTAATTCTACAAAAAAAAAGAAAATATATTAAAGACACACAACAGAGTATATGCAAATAAAAAGCAAAGAAATATAAACAAAGTTACAAGATCATTATAAAAACTATTTTTTATTAGTTTTTTTATGTTGTTGAATTTGATCTTTTTTAACTTTATTTGTAACAGATTTTTCAATTTTTTCAACTTCATTAATCCATTCTTTACTCAACACTTCTTTTCTTTCATCCATTAAATGTAGTCTTCTTCTTAAAGCTTCATTCATTGTAACTTCTTGACAAACAGGAAAGAAAAATTGAGCCCAACCTTTTTTCAAACTTTCAGCTTCAGCACCTAACTCATTTAATTCTAATTGTTGTAATTTATTTTCAATTTTAAATCTTTCAAAAGCATCATCACCAATTGAACCTTTAACATACAATGCATTGACAAAAGGTTGAGTTTCTTTTAATTTAATCATTCTTCTAATTGCTTCAGAACCTCTTCTAATTAAAGCAGCTTTTAAAACTTTATCATTAACTTTTGGATCAGTTTGAGATTTTAATTGTAAATAAATTTCTTTTGAATAATTTTCATCAAATAAAGATTTCATTGATGTTAATTTTTGAAATTTCTTTCTTCTGTTATAAATTGAAAAAATTACCAATGTCGTTAGTAAAATTGCAACATAAATAATTGGTGTATAAATTGATATACTTGATTGATGTTGTTGTTGTGTTGAATCATCACCTGTGAAAGTGGAATTGCTATCAGAATCCGTAGAGTTGAAACCACTATCGTATTCTTGTTCTGACATGTTTGATTCTGATGATTAGTGATCGATAGATGGCAAATAAGTCAAGCTAACATTGACTTAGCTGTTTAAACGTGTTTTCTTGTTTTCTTGAGAGTGAAAAATGTCGAATTCTCTGGGGCGCACGACTTTTTCTTACTACTATGATGTTTCATAAATTACACAAAATAATTGAAAATATACAGCTATTTCTTAACAGATCTATAACGGTCGATGAATCTGCTCTTTTTATCAGAGTCAAAGTCTTCACTAATCAGCTTTAGTTTACCGAAATTGGATAATTTCTCTCTAACATTATCTTTAGAAAATTCACCATTAAAATCATCAAATATCTTTAATCTATAATGGATATTAAATTTTATTGTAGATAGATTATCATAAATAAAATTGAAAAATGTTTTTGGAATTGGTGTAGTTGTTAAATAGGTTGGATAAGATTTTAAACTAATTGCTTTAAATTTAAATAATGAATTATTTTCAATTATAAATAATTTTAAATTAAATTTTGATGGGAATTTTAAAATTGATTTATTATTTGATGTTGTACCTTCACATATTAAAAATATTGTTTTATTTTTATATTTTTTTAAATTTAAATTTAAGCCTTCTTCTTTTGATTCTTGATTATTTGAAGGAGGACCATTTAATGCAAATTTAAAACAATCTAAAGTTGAACCAATTTCTTTAATACTACCATTATCATCAACATATAAGAAAACATTATTATTAGATTGTGAAATCAATGATAAAACAAATGAATCGAAAGGTGAACTAAAATTAATAAATATAATTTCATTTGCTTTGGGTTTTTTTGAATTAATTAATTTAAAATTTGATTTTTTAACACCATCAACTAAAATTTCAATTTTTTTTAAATTGAAAAATAGAAATAAATATAATTTTAATAAAAGATTATATAATGGATTTATAATTGATGTTATTAATAATAAAGGTAAATATAAAATTGCAAGTGGTGCTTTAACGATGAAACAAATTGGTTTAATAATGAATTTTAAAATTGGATTGTCTAAATCAGGGTTAGGAATAGGCATGAAAGGTGATATACCTGTACCTTTATCTCTATAATCACTAAACTTTTCCATATTGAATTAGTTTATTATTGTTTCTCTTGTAATTAAGTACAAGTACAAGTAGTTGTTAACATGTACAAATGGTGAATTTGTGAATTTGTGAATTTGTGAGAGGCATCTCGCTGAGACTCGCTCTACGTAGTAACTACTAGTAACTACTAGTAAGATATCTTAGATAGAAATTAAAATTGATCAAGTTGAAATTAGTGAAGAATGAAAGATGAATGAAAGAAACTAAAGATAAAAAGATAAAAAGTACACAGTACTTCAGAAAGTTGAATTGAAATAAAAATAATGAATAAAGGATCAGTCTTGATAAAGTCTAGAAATACCAACATAAATAGCTAAATTACTCAAGCACATAATATACACCAACACAAAGATAAAATAAAAGGGAAGCAAAAAAAAAAAATAAGAGAACTCCATAAAGTAAAAGATATCAAGACCAAATTTATAAAATGAATGAATCAAAAAGAAGGAATTCAAGATCAATGATTACCAAATTGGACCATCTGAATACAAAATAAAAACAAAAATTAGATAAGTTAAAAGAAAAGCAACACTTCAGAATTGTAAAAAGTTATAAAGAAGAAATAAATTGAATACCACTTATATGTAAACAATGTCTTCCTCTAATACTATAAAGAGATCTATAATCATCATTTTTAAATTCAACTTCATGAATATCACCATTAGATATACCTAATAATTTTTTTGATGATGATTTTGGATTTCCAATGAATTTAGTAACTTTTAAATTAGTTTTAAATTGAATTTGTTTTAAAAATTTATCAAATCTAAAATTAATTGAATTAATTGTTTCGTTTGATTGAAATTTAATTGTAACAACATGATCAACTGGTTTTAAATAACCAAATCTAAAAGTTTCATTTGAACTTGAAGTAAAAGTAATACATTCAATTGAAGTATCATAATAAACTCTAATTAATTTAATATCTTCTGGAATCTTAGTGTATAAAAAATTACCATATTCTTTATCACCAAAATAATCACTATACTTTAGATAAGAAGGTGGAGGAATATAATTTCTATCACTTGCACTTTCAGCATTTAATAAAGTGGGATGTGCTATTTGATTAAATATATTATATCTATTACTTGAATTATAGTAAAAATTAGCATAGTTTGAAGAAGGTGTATATCTTGGAAGTTTAGGTGTATGGGAGATTGAATCACAAGAGTTGCTTTCTCTTCTTTTTCTCTTTCTTCTTTCTTTTAATTTCTGATCAATTTTTTGATCAGTATATTCCAATAACTTGAAAGTAAATATGATCAAGCCTAACATTATGACAACGCTTGTGTTGTTTAAAAGAAGGAGACAGGGTTTAAAACTAAAGGATTAGTTTAAGGGGGGATAAGATTTGATTTAAATTAAGTGCGATCTTAAAGTTCTTATCAGTTCAGAGTTCAAATTTAAAGTGCTAAAATACAGTAAAACATCAATAGAAGAAAAGTATACACAAACAAAACATCATGATCTACGTTGTTGTTCTTCCTCAAAAAACTGGGTCACAGCCTGTTTAGTAACAACTTGATCTTGCTCTGCAAATGGTCGTAGAAATTCAGTTAATTTTTGTTTCATTTGTTCAAAAGCAGCCATAGTATCAGCAACACCTTCAACAGGAACACGTCCTAAACTCTCTAGACCTAATTCAAACATCGATGAAGCTTTATCTTCATCTTCTTCAGGTTCATAAACTGGATCTTCTTCAAACATAAAACTGTTTCTTTTAAATAATTTAACTAATGATTTATGTTCTTCAGTTTCCTTATCATTTTCAATTAATTGTTTAATTTGATCTTTGAAATCTTCTGGTAAAAATAATGTATATGGATAACTATCTTCTAAAACCCTTTTTTTAGTTTCATCTTTAATTAATGAATTTTCTCTTTCTTCAATTGAACTTGATTTAATATAATATGCCTTTTGATATTTCAATTCATCTGCTAAACAATCAAATTCTTTTTTATATTTATCAATACATTTCCAACAAATTATAGTTTCAAATGTATCCATATCAGGGAAACCAGGTAAGGGTAATATTTCTTCATCCTCACTTTCTATACCATCTTCTTCTTTTTTATTAGCTTCAGAACTTGCATCTAAACCTGGTTCTGATAATGATTCTAATTTATTTTCACCAGTTTGTAATTTCTTTTGATTTGGTCTTCTATCAATAACACCAGGTTTTAGACCCAATATGCATTCTTCATGATACCATTCTTCACCACAAGCAATACCAAATTGGCATTGAAACATATTACTATCATCCATTGGATTATAAGGTTTAGAACATTCACAAAACACACCTTTGAAATTTTGATTATATGAATTAGATAAAGATGGAATATCATCACCTTTAGTTGAAATAAAATCATCATTATTAAATTTAATTAATCTTTTATTTTCCTGTTTTTTATTTCTTAATTTACAACCGCCACCAGTTTTCATTCTTGTTGTACCACAATCACAAGTAAAATCTCTTTTTGAAAATAATTCAACTAAATCATGCTTTGAATGACATTGAATTGAACAAGCATAACAAATACCATTATCTTTATCATTATTATCAGTTCTACACGTCAAACATGCAAACACAGGTTGTCTTAAAGAGCCAATTGAATAAGTGCAAACATTTGAATCATATGGCATCAGTTCTCTAGCTTGTCTCTCTCTATTTGAAGTAATTGTGGAGTGGTTAGTGGTTAGTGGTTAGTATAACATAACAAATATTCTAGTAAAAGTTGAACAAAAACACGTACAAATCAGCTTGTTCTTCCAAATAATCGACAGCAGTAATTGGTCTGTCTTCTGGAGAGTCACCAGACTCTGATATCTTTGGTAGCATTGGCATAGATAGTGTAGTTAACCAGTAAAGAAGTAATCCATCAGACCATCACATAAACGTAAACTGATAACATTTCTTCACGCGGTCGACAATTTGTTGTTGTTGTCTTTTCAATTACATGTACATGTAACTTGTTTTTAACTTGTTTTCATTCATTTATACTCTTCTACTCTTATACTCCCTAAATATATTGATATCTCTAATGGATACTCTACGGGATCAACTAGTTGGTCCAAAAGACCAAGACTTTTACCTCACTAACTTTAGAGATACAAAATATACAATACCAACAACACTTATCAAACTTCAAGAACCATGTCTATCTAATATAGAACTAGAACAATTTGATCTTTTAACTCATACTGCCTGTTCAATATTTGGGATCTATATACATGAACCTACAAAGCTACTAATAGTTTATTGTGATAATAAAGGCTCCTTTGCTATTAGAAATACAAGTTCTGAAATTCAAGATGTTATGAAGAGAACTGGTAGAAATGAAATCATGGGGTTTCTTGAAGAAGGAGAACATTATACAAATTGTTTTGAAAAATATGGGCTTGCAGATACTGAAAAAAACTTTCCTGAAGACTTAGATGAATCGAATGTTTCAGAAGATATAGAAAATGAGGATGCAAATCAATCCATATATTCTGAATCCGAACGTGAACATGATGAACAACAATCACAATCTCAACATTTAATTGGAAAATCGCCATCAACTGCTGCTCAATTAAATACTCAAAGTGATAGTCAATTCTCTGGGATTGATTTTGTAGAGATTTCTGCTGAAATAAATCAAATAAATAAGGTTTTATCTTTGAATATTTCAACTGAAGTTTTCCCTAAAGATTTAGGTAACTCATTAAAATTTCCAATTCCATTACTTCCAATTTATATAGGTTATAAAAAATTCAATCATGTTGAAGCTAAAATCTATCCAATTGATTTCTCTAAAAAAAATTATATTGATCAAATTTCCAATAATATTGAAAGATTAGTTTTATATCATAAAATATATACATATATTGATAGTTATTTTATTACAATTGATCCTCATATCATCAAAGATGGAAATGAATTGAAATTACCTAAGATTAGTACTGCTTTAGAATCTATACTTAATAATTGGAATTCTGAAAATGATAATGATTTAATTGAATACATTATTGAATTTTATGAAAAATTTATTTCTATTTCTCATGCTAAAAATGATATTCCCGTGAACTCAACAGGAGAAATCAATAAAAAAATTACAACTTATGATCAGTGTACTACTCTTGAAGAATATCAAAGGTTAATTGAAAGTGATGATGATGATAGTGATGAAAGTGAAAGTGATAGTGATAGTGATAACGAACAAGACCAAAGAGATATAAATACAAGTAATAAATCACGTATTGATGATAATATCATTCCTCCTCTACAACCTATTCCTGAAAAACCTAAAGAAATAAAGAAACCAATTACAACTTATGATCAGTGTACTACTCTTGAAGAGTATCAAAGGTTACTTGACGATGATGATGATGATAGTGATGATGATAGTGATGATAGTGATGAAAGTGATAGTGATAACAAGCAAGACCAAAGAGATATAAATACAAGTAATAAATCACGTATTGATGATAATATCATTCCTCCTCTTCAACCTATTCCTGAAAAACCTAAAGAAATAAAGAAACCAATTACAACATATGATCAGTGTACTACTCTTGAAGAATATCAAAGGTTACTTGACGATGATGATGATGATAGTGATGAAAGTGATGATAGTGATAGTGATGATGATAGTGATAGTAAAGAAGAAAAGAAAAAGCAACATGCGAAAACAACTACCTCTATCCCTACAAATATCATAAAAGAAAAGAAAAATATTACAACTTTTACTGAACGTACTACTTTTGATGATGATAATTGTGTAATTGAACTTGATGAAGCTAGTGATGAAGACAGTATTAAACCTATTTCGAAAATTAGCAAAATTCGACAATCAAATTCTAAAGTTGAAAAAGCTAAAAATAAAATTGTTCCAACAAATATCAATACTATAACATTAGACAGTGATTCATCTGAATCTGAAAAGGATTTTGAAAACCCAAATCCAAATAAAAAAACTGATGATGAACTGATTGATGAAGAATTTCCAAAACAAAGGTTATTGCTTATGAAGCAACATCCATTGGATGATAGTAAGTTTAACAAAAAGAAGCCTTTACTTCTAAGTGGCTTGGAATTGAAAAATGACTTAATAGATACTGATGATGATAATTATGATAATAATTCAAATGATAAAACAAATAAAATGGATTTTAATGATAATAGTGATTCTGAAGATAGTGAAAACAGAGAACTTTCTCCTACACAAGAAGAAAAAGTTAAAAGATTATTAAATAGTGATGCGGAAGATGATGATGATGTTCCTAATTCCCCTTATAATCCGGATACTGTTCATAATAAGATTGTTGAAGGAGAAGTTATAGAAGTGGATAGTTCATATAGTGATACAGCTTCTTCAATCAAAGTTCATAATGATATACTACAAAATAAATCTGAAACAAATAAAAATAATGAGCCATTAGATTCTGACCAATATGAAGATTTAACTAGTCAAAATTCGAATAAGCAAGTGAATAATGTATTGGTTCCAGCAACCCCTTCAACTCCATCACAGAAAGTTAACAAATCACCAAAGATATTATTTCAAAATCCGGAATCTCCTTCTCAAATAATTAGTTCTGCATCTGCTTCATTTCCTAAATCACAATTAAATAATAAAGAATCTTTGAAGCATTCTTTAGAACTAAACAATGATAACGATGTATTAAATTTAAAACGAATGTCAGATGAGCTTGATTCTAGTGATTCAGAGAATGAAACTTATGATAAAGAAAGAAGAAAAGGTGGTTCAGTGTTTGAGATTCCAAATAGTCAATCTAGTGTTTCTGGTCCCTCAAATTTTTTAAAGAAAAGAAAATTTTCATTTACTAAACCAACTTTTAATTCAACAACAACTCCAGTAACTATTTCAAATCAAGAAAATAAGAACAACAGCGATTCAGACTCAAGTTCAGATTCAGAGTCATCATCCTCTTTAAATATTAAGGAATTGGTTTCTGAATCAATTAATCCTGATTCTGGGCCTAAAAATAAATTGAAAAGGGATATATTATTGAGGGTGATTAAAGGTATTGATCATTGAGTTAAGTTTAATTTTAAAAAATATGTTTCTTTTTATTCTTGTATGTTTAATATAGTTTATATTGTACTTTAGTTTTAGTCGTTGTTTTTATTATATACATGTATTTCAATCAAATGTTTTAATTTAATTACTTTCTTATTATTTAAAAAATCAAATTTTAACAATTATAATTGTTAATTACATGTATTTGATATATTGCTTTGAATTTCGGTGATTAATTATATAAGAAGAACTTCAAGAATTAACACTACGTACATGCATGTAAAAACTTGAATTAGATTCGATATGCTGAAAGTGGTATACTTTAACAGCTAGTTTATATATATTTAGATAATTAATTTATATATACAACAATTTATAGATTAAATTAAGACTCTAGCTTATATACTTACAAGCACTATATATTATTGAAACTCAATTGATTGGTTGTTTTCTTGAATTTCTTCCAACAATGATACGTAGTTTTAAATATTGTATGTATAATTTCTTAATTAAACATCTTTAAATTAGACCTTAATTTATACAATTATAGCTGTCTTAATTGCTTCTTTTAAATATTTCATGAATCGATCGTATATACTTGATCAATTATGGTAATGGAACTTACAATTAAGTTACAGCTTACAGGAGGAAATCGACGTATAAAGACTCGTGACGACCCTTAAACTGAATTCGAATTCGAAGATATTTTTTTTTACATGCCTGCTTCAATATTAGAAAATGGTTGATTTCTTATTTCTTTTCTCCATCAAGCCATGTCATGTCAATCAAATGGTCCAATACATGTATAAATAACGGATTAACTATCATTTTATCAGTGGATCTATCTATTTACCCAGAGAATTAGTTCAACGTTGTCCAGCTAGGTTTTTTTTAGGGTATTCTAAGTATTCTTCATGGCTGAGTTACAGATCTACTTATTCCATACATAGAACTTGATGGTTGGTTTTTTCGATTATATTTGATATGATCACTCCTTTATAAGGTATATACTCTTATAAACACTCATGCACTATATCTTTGGTTGAATCCAAATTAACTCTTGTTTTGGATTTCATTTTATTTAGAAGTTTTGAGTTAGTTAGGACATGTTTGTATGGAAATCTACATTCATCAATCACCAAAAAAAATCAATACTGGAAATTAAAATATATACGTTCTTGAATATGAACCTATACTCAATTATCTTCGTATATACTTCAACTTCAACTTCAACTTTGGTTATAACCTTCATTTAAACTCATTTTATGGTAAATTATAAATTTCTATTTACATCAATCTTATTGCATGCTTTGCCTACTTGAGGCTAGATACTATTCCATATATTTTACCTGTAGCTTGTTACCATTAATTTGATTATTTTTGTGCCCCTTTTCAACTATAGGTTTAGGGGATACTAAAACATTTGATCATGATACATGTACAACTTTCTCCCTTATGAATATTATATCAATCCATTGATTAAGTTACTTAAATGGTATATATATAAGTACTGAAGTATCTCCTTTTTTTATAATTTTCGATACTTTGTATTCTTAAATTTGGAATATATTAATTAAATTCTTACACTTTATAACATATTGAATTCTAACTTATAATCATTTTCAAAAATTACATCCATTGATATCTACTAAAATAAAAAAGACATGTCTGCAATTACAGCACTGAAACCATTGGAAGTTAATACTGATACAAATTCAAAAACAACTACTCTTAACTCAACTCCCGCATCTAAACATCCCCCTTCAGTTTTATTTGGCTCTAAATTATATGATGCATTAACTATTGCTATATTACATATTTTACCAATTTGTTTTAGTATTCCAAAAATTGTTACTGGTGATGGAACTGAAGAGGGGGCAATGGATTATTTTGCTTTAATTACAACAATCTTATTATTATTATCATTTGGTGCTAATTTATTCAGTTTATGGTCAATGGGTACATTGACTCAATTATCAATTTTAACTTTTACATTTCAGGTTTTTTTCTTTGACTCGGGTTTAACTTTTGGTACGATTATAGTTTATTCATCAAGTGAATGGTTAACTTGGGCTCAAACTATTGGTATGTTTACGCAGTTACTGGTTTTTATTATTCTGGTATTACGAGTTAGATTAATTCTACAAAATCAACAGCCTGATAATTCTATTCCAAGGGTTGATATAACAACTAAGAAAATGAAAATTATGAATTGGACTAAAGTTATTTGTCTTCTTTGTTTAGTTGCTTCAATAATTCCAATTGCAGTTGAACCAACATTTTCATATGTTTTGCCATTAACTATTCCATGTATCGTTTTAAGTCTAATTGCCTTACCTATTACAGTCTTAGGTATGTACAGAAGTGATTTATATTATCAGATTTTTGTTCTATGTTGGTATTGCCCAATTATGTGTATACTTGCTGTTCTTTCAATGCTAACTTTTAGTTTATTTTCAACTGGTACATCTTTAATTAAGTTTTATATCGTTTTGGGTATATTTGCCAATGAATTCATTGTTATTCCATTCGGTATGACTACATTTATTTTTAAACCCAAATTTAGATATTTTGAAGATGAAGAAACTGAAGAATATGATTTAGAAGCATCAAAAAACAATTATTCAACCAAACAATTTTCATTACCAAAATTAACCCATTCTTCAAATGATAGTTCACATCATCATGGTAATTATACATCAATGGATGATGAACAAGAAGAATCGTATCAATGTTATGCAAATAAAGTTCAAAATGACAATAAAACTTTAAATACAAAACGTATTTCAAGAATGCCAGTTTCTGTAGTTAACAGAAATTCAAAAATTGCTTTTGATGATTATCCAGTTGAAGTTGATTTCAATTATAAAAAGCATGAAGAAAACCCATTTTCATATTATAGCTCATATAATAGATGAATAAGTGAAGTCATAACTTTGTATAATCAACTCATTTATGCTTACATAGATGTATTAGATGAATTTGTTTCATCGATACTTAAAACTTTACAATCAATATTTTTTTTAACTAACAAGTTAACAAGTCAAGTTAACTTGTTAGTAGTATATGCTTCATTTTGAGGTTTTTTACCTATCTATATCTACATATTCTTTCTTTTTCATGCTTTTTTTGAGTACTTGTGTTTAATGTGTGTTTTGTTTTCTATGTTTTATTTTAGTTCTGTATACTTTCCTTGGTTTTATTGGTTTTAAATTTATCATTAAATAATAAATAATTTATATTATGAGACGTATACAAAATTCTAAAACGGTATTTAAGTTTTTCGTTGAACGAAACGAATAAAAACTACAGCTAGTATGTATTGTGATGAATAAATTTATTAATTAACCAAACTATTTTTAGTTAAAAATCAAGACATACTCATATACATAATATTTCTTGATATTACCCTTACCAGCTAGCTATTTTATTTTTACTTTATCTTTTTTATGTTAACTATCTTGCTTTTATTACTTTTTAGTATTTTTTACTTTATCATAATTTTATTTTTATTACAATATTGAACTTGCTTTCTTTATAATTTTTTCCTTCTAAGATTACACATTTATTATATTTAAATATTTAGTTTTTATTTTTAAGTTTTTGTTAGATTTATATTTAAATTAATAAATTATTTTTTTAACTTATCAAGATTCAAGAGGAAAGCTGTCACCATTTATATGTTTCACCATCCACAGGAATTGGATGCAGTAACAATAAAAGATGTTCCCAACTACCTGTGTGGTTCTTAAACTTAAACATTCGGATCCTTGATTTATATTTATTATATATGTACCTGTATATCGATTTATATATATATATATATATTGATTAGTTGGTTTTCTTTGTTTATCCCATATATAGCTAGGTAGATTCCCAAATTTATTTAAATCCCTTTTTTTTTTTTTTTCACATACGCTTAAAATATATTAAAACTATAAAAAAGTATAAATCAATCTAAAAGAAAAATAGATAAGAATAAAAATAAGAATTGATAAATAAAAGTAAAAGATATTGTAAATTTTAATTTAAAATAAAATCATTAAATTAATAAAAAAGGAGGTTTTAAACCTGTAAATTATATACATGTATTATGTTTTTTTTTTATATTATTATTTTTTATTATTTTTTAGTTTATGTAGCGTAGTGGATTAATTGAGTTGTTAATTTGATTGGCAATTTTAATGCTTTAATAATTCTCTGTAATGTTAATCTAATATTAGATTGAGTGGTTAATTCAATTTGTTCTTCTGTGAATCTAATTTGGGATCTTAATTTTGTGATAATTTTCAAATATATTTCATATTTTAAGAGAATTGGAAACTCAGTAATTGGTGCATCTAGTGTTGTTGTTGATGGTGGAATAGGAATTGGGGTATTATCTGTATCAAAAACAGTAGTACCTTGTGAAATAAATTTTTAATTTGGGATATTTGAACGTTAGATTTTTCAGTTAAACGCCTGACTTTGAACGTACAGTCTATCATTAAGACCAACATAAGATATATTTTGGAGGATTTAAAGATTGACTGTATAATTATATAAATTATACATTATTCATAGTGTACACATTTATTATGTTATTACCAATAAATATAGCTAGTATAATTCAGGATCGAGATGATCGCATTGAGCTTGCATCGTATGGGAGCCATAGTTGATTCAACTGGCTACTCTTACTATCTGTATACTGTTTTTAATGATTAATAATCATAAGACATTACACTCTTATAAGTTAACTCAACCAGGATCGACTGATTGTAACTGAAGTATAGTATATAGAAATTTTTAGAATTAAATATATACAACCATCCTCACAATATCTACATATATATTCTCTTTCATTCTTTATCACATTAATTTTAAATTTTAATAATCTCTAAATTCCTTTTTTTTTTAACATTGATCTTAAAAAAACTTTTGAAAGAAAAACTTGATAAAGAAGAGAGCAGTGAAATTAAAACTAAAACTAAAAGTAAAAGTAAAATTAAAATTAAAAATCTTTAATATACATTATACCTTACTATTTCTTCAAGAAACTGAAATTTATACAGTCATTAGACCAGTTAGAAGATAGAACCAACAAATTACTTTAATTATATAATTATATAAACTTAACTATATACCAATTATGCTATACATAACGTTATAAGCTTATAGTTAGGCAGGCAAATAATTTGGAAGTATAAGTAAGATATATTAATTTGTTCCAGAAAATATAATTATACATATATATATTAAATTAAGATATTTGAAGCTGCTCATATACATCCTTTTTATACCAACCCCTGCAAGTTTACTGCTTATAATTATATAAAATCAATTATACATATATATATAATTAACAGCTATTTTCGATATTAAGTTTTATTAACCACCAATTAACTCGATCCTATAGCTATATAGTGCATATATGATCTTGATTCTTGAATATATTTTATTTTTTTACCTAACTTTTTTAGGTTTTCTTTCAGTTAAATTTAGTTCAATTCTTTATATTATAATTAAGGCTATATATATAAGCTATATAGCGTTATATAATTTGTAAATATAGTAAATATAGTAATATACATATACATGTATATATGATCGATATATATCTATTTGATCGCCAATTATATAAGTTATACATGTAGTTGAATTAAGTTAATTACGCGTAATATTAATTATATATAGATTTTTTTTTTTTTTTTTTTTTTTTATATCGATCGATCGCGAGATATTCGAGATTCGATCCGAATTAATATGCGGGAAAGATTATTAATTCAGTTCGATCAGGCCGTGGCCCGTGGATACAAGCTTCTAAAATTAACCAAATTGATCGATCATATATATATGATCGAATATGATAAAGTTGTACGAGTTGAGCTCAAACAGTGCGCGCGTATATACAGGGTACTTCCATATCCAGCTAAAAGGGATTTTCAAGGATTAACTCTTAGTATACGTGCATATATGCGCACCGAAGGTTTAAACAGCTGACAAACTGCAAGTAAGCGATCATCCTATTGTTAATGAAACAAATATAACCGCGGAGGGAACATAGAAGGTCGTGTGGAAGGCAATTCGTAATTGGCTGGCCCGCCGCCCGCCACACAGTCTCGAGCGAGTCACGAAAATTTTTATCAAACACGTAAATTAAGTACAATTAACTTGTATATACCAACTTTATTATAGTCTTTATACCAACTCACCAACCATCAGAATCTTATGCACCTCTAACATAACTACAATAATTACAATTTATATGAATCCACTATGTTTCTATATCTCTTAATTATAACAATCATACAATCGATATCAAAAGCTCAATTTATATACGTTTCAAATTAATTAAGTTGATTATATATATATATATTATACTCAAATATATAATTAAACATGCATGCATGCATATACGTATACATATATATATATATAAATTATAATTAAAAAGAAATTTAAATTTATACAATTCAACGGTACATGTATATACTGTATATATCGATCATCTCAAGATTCTCAATGATCTTATTTCATCAATATATATAATTATAAGTTCAATCATCTGATATCGTGTTAGAATCCCCAATTAATTTAATTGATATATCAATATTCCCCATCATATATATATTGATCGAGTCACCAATTTAATCAAGTTATATATATATATATATAATGGATATATATTTGACGGTCAATTTCAACAAAATTATATATACATATATTCTAGCTAACCTATTGTTATATGCAACTATTTTTCCATGAACTTTTCTTATGTATACACATATACAATGTTATACATGTATATATACACGTACATATATATAATGAAATTATCATTGGTTACATATATATGCCAGAATTTCCTGAATCCTTATAGCTAGTGATTTCAATTCTTCTCAATAGATTTTCTTCTTCCTTCCTTTAATTCTCTTTTCCTTTTACATTAACTAATTAAAAAATCAATAATCAATTGTTAGAATTTGAAAGCTATGAATCTTATCAATATGCTCTTTCATCAGATTATTGCTCTAACACTCCTGATTAGTACTGTTCGATCAGCTCGTACAGTCAGTACAGGTTGTTATTTGAGTAATAATCTTGAGTTCATTCCTGGGTTTAAAGGTAAATTTTATCGTTATACAATTAATGATAGTACCCATTTTACAAGCTCTGCTTTTTATGCTTCATTATATACAACTTCAGCTAGTTTTGGTACCGCTACAGGTATCACTGAACCATTTTTTTCATTATCACCTCCTGAAGGTCGTGTTTATTCTAGTACACTATTTGGTGTTAAAATGTTTGTTTCTAATTTTGTTGCTGAGTTTACCGGTTATTTTCAACGTATGTATTTTTATCAATCAGTGAATTTATGCTTATTTACCATTGCTTTTACTAACACTCTTATCATTATTATATTATAGCTAAAATATCTGGTTTATATACTTTCAATTTAGAATTAATTGATGATGGTACAATGGTTTGGTTAGGGGATGGTGCCTTTTCATGTTGTAATCCAACTGAATTCCCATCCAACAGTCAAAATGATAATATTTTATTTGTTACAAAACCATATAACGATCCAGCACTATCTGAATCAGCAACTGTTTATTTAGAAGAAGGCTACTATTACCCAATGAGACTTGTTTACGTCAACATTGTTTCCTTTGCTGTTTTAAATTTCACAATTACAGATCCAGATGGTTATTCTATTTCCAATTTTGATGATTATGTTTGGCAGATTTCGGATACAAGCGGATTAACTGACCTTTGCTCAACAGAAACAGTTACAAACACAGCACACTCTACGACCACTGTCACAACTCAAGGATCTGAATCATATACTACAACTTATACTGAAATTGGCTCAGTAACTGATACAGTTGTTATTGAAACTCCTGGATATACAATTAGAACATCTACAGGCTGGACTGGATCATATACAACCACTTCAACTGGTGTTACTACTGTTACTTCAGGCTCCTCAACATATACTGCAACATTAATTGAAGTTGAAACTCCTCAATATACAGTTACAACTACTGCACCATGGACTGGAACTTTCACTACAACCTCAACTGGTGTTACCACTGTTACTTCAGGCTCCTCAACATATACTGCAACATTAATTGTTGTTGAAACTCCTCAATATACTGTTACAACTACTGCACCTTGGACTGGAACTTTCACTACAACCTCTACTGGTGTTACCACTGTTACATCAGGATCCTCAACATATACTGCTACATTAATTGTTGTTGAAACTCCTCAATATACCGTTACAACTACTGAACCATGGACTGGAACTTTCACTACAACCTCAACTGGTGTTACTACTGTTACATCAGGATCTGAAGTTTATACTGCTA
The DNA here is from genome assembly GCA_030567495.1 of Ambrosiozyma neoplatypodis. Lineage (NCBI taxonomy): Eukaryota > Fungi > Ascomycota > Pichiomycetes > Pichiales > Pichiaceae > Ambrosiozyma > Ambrosiozyma neoplatypodis. The sequence goes on along the minus strand of JAJLSG010000317.1, from coordinate 371 downwards.
CTCTGATTGTCGTTGAAACTCCTCAATATACAGTTACAACTACTGAACCATGGACTGGAACTTTCACCACAACCTCAACTGGTATTACTACTGTTACATCAGGATCTGAAGTTTATACTGCTACTCTGATTGTCGTTGAAACTCCTCAATATACAGTTACAACTACTGAACCATGGACTGGAACTTTCACCACAACCTCAACTGGTATTACTACTGTTACATCAGGATCTGAAGTTTATACTGCTACTTTGATTGTTGTTGAAACTCCTCAATATACAGTTACAACTACTGAACCATGGACTGGAACTTTCACCACAACCTCAACTGGTGTTACTACTGTTACATCAGGATCTGAAGTTTATACTGCTACT
>JAJLSG010000316.1:0-48319 GCA_030567495.1 Ambrosiozyma neoplatypodis | reverse complement strand
GGTGAATTTATGAAGAAGTAAAAAAATAATGGAGGTGGTTTCAAAATAATTAAAAATTGGTCTCAACATGGAAAACTTCAATAATAACTTTTCCTTTACCAGAAGCAACTCAAGAAAAAATACAATAAAATGGCAATGGTACTTGAAAACAGAGTGGTGCTTCTGAAGATAAAATTTTATATATTAATTCTATAATTAATGGATTAGTTTCAATGATAATAATAGTAGTAAAGGCATATAAAGCAAAATGAGTTTTTGAAATTTCTTCTATCTGGTGCACAGTTGTGTTTGACTCCTTTCGAGCGTTTAATTTATTTTATCTAGCGCTGGCCTTAACTGTTCAACAACATTCTCTCCTTTACTTCTCTCTTTTTCTTTTCTCTTCTCCATGCATTTCACAAATTAAATCAAATATCAAATACATCAAAAGCTACATATACTCATCAATCAGTTCTTACTTCTATATTCTAAGGATGCTCAGTTGGTATTTTGGCTCAGATAGTTTTGCTGATTGAAAATCAAACTTTCCCCCCTTTCAAATTCAAATTACACAGTATATCTTAAGCAGCAAAGTTATACTGATTGGGGATGTTTTCCTATGTGTGTTACAGAAGTTGATAGATGGTTTCTAATTTCATTCGATTCAAAGAAGGTAGGTATTAAAGCACAAGCAAAATGTGCAGCTTTATCACATAAAACCATTGATGGAAAAGATAAGACTTCAAAAGCAACAAAAAAGAATCATAATTTCAATTATGAAAATACATGTACAAACAAACAAATTTCAAAACTTCTTGAAGAAAAACTTTTTATAATTAAAGCTCAGTTACTTTCTGTTGATTTATTTGATCTTTATTCCCCTCTAAATATTCATTAAAATATTTTATAAATTGATTAATTGGAATACTTATTTCAGTTTCAGATAGTTCACCATCATTAATGAATTTAATATCACATATATCAGTGATGTAATGTCTGCTTTGGTTTGATATAGTAACTGTAGCAGGTAAAGATTCATGCTTACACAAATTTATTAGAGGAGTTTCTACAATTTGATCAATAACGCCAGCTTTTTATAATTTTTTACTTTGCTTCAATTAAATCTATATAGCTTGACGATTTTGAATAAAATAATCAATATATATATCTTTTAACTATCATACTCTTTAAATTGATTCAAATTGAATCTGTTTGTAGTTAATTCTGTAGACTTTTGAATTACGCGCCGACTCTGGAATAAAATTCATTGAATGTAGTGGTTACAGGTTCTGTAGAGACTTTAAAGGTTTAGAACTTTAGAGTCAGCTTCAGATGGATGAAACCCATCAAATTAGTCCAATTGAACTCAATCAACTGGTTGAACCGATTGTATCTGGAATTGATTCTTAAGCCTTGCAAGGGAACAACCCACAGATCAGATGATTCAGCTCATCAGCTGGAATCTCATATCTGAAAATTTTCACTTTTTCACTGAATCACTGAATCATCAATTAAGTATCAACCATTAACTTAACTTGACTTAAAATACTGTGTGTTACCAGGAGAGTTCCTGGTCTTTACTCTGAAGTTGTAACCCAACTCAATTGACTGTAGACTTACTCTTACTACGTACCATCTCTCTGTCTCTCTGTCTCTCTGTCTCTCTTCTAGACTCTTCCCTTAAGCTTATTTAACAGCTCATCTCTGAGTCTCCCCACTGGCCCCCCGTCTCCCCCGTCTCCCCCGCGCAGCTCTCAGCACGCCCGCGCAGCTCTCCTCCCGCGCCCCGTGCGCTCGCTCTCGTGCGGCGCGTCGCATGAAAAATTTTTTTTTGCTGTGTGAAATATAAAAGTCATCAAATTTTCCAATTGCAAAAATCACACTGGTTTATACTCTTTTTTCCTCTTTTTTTTTCTCTTTTCCTCTATACAACTAATCTATAATTCAAAATGGGTAAAGAAAAGACTCACGTTAACGTCGTCGTCATTGGTCACGTCGATTCAGGTAAATCAACAACCACTGGTCATTTAATCTACAAGTGTGGTGGTATTGATAAGAGAACCATTGAAAAGTTTGAAAAAGAAGCTGCTGAATTAGGTAAAGGTTCTTTCAAATACGCTTGGGTTTTAGATAAATTAAAGGCTGAAAGAGAAAGAGGTATCACTATTGATATTGCTTTATGGAAATTCGAAACTCCAAAATACCATGTTACTGTTATTGATGCTCCAGGTCACAGAGATTTCATTAAGAATATGATTACTGGTACTTCTCAAGCTGATTGTGCTATTTTAATTATTGCTGGTGGTACTGGTGAATTCGAAGCTGGTATTTCTAAAGATGGTCAAACTAGAGAACACGCTTTATTAGCTTACACTTTAGGTGTTAAACAATTAATTGTTGCTATTAACAAGATGGATTCTGTTCAATGGGCTGAATCAAGATATTTAGAAATTTGTAAAGAAACTGCTAATTTCATCAAGAAGGTTGGTTACAATCCAAAAACTGTTCCTTTTGTCCCAATTTCTGGTTGGAATGGTGATAACATGATTGAACCATCTGCTAACTGTCCATGGTATAAAGGTTGGGTTAAAGAAACTAAAGCTTCCGGTGTTGTTAAAGGTAAAACTTTATTAGAAGCTATTGATGCTATTGAACCACCTGTCAGACCATCTGACAAAGCTTTAAGATTACCATTACAAGATGTTTACAAGATTGGTGGTATTGGTACTGTTCCAGTCGGTAGAGTTGAAACCGGTGTCATTAAAGCTGGTATGGTTGTTACTTTTGCCCCAGCTGGTGTTACTACTGAAGTTAAATCCGTTGAAATGCATCATGAAACTTTAGCTGAAGGTGTTCCAGGTGATAACGTTGGTTTCAATGTTAAGAATGTTTCTGTTAAAGAAATTAGAAGAGGTAACGTTTGTGGTGACTCTAAAAACGATCCACCAAAGGGTGCTGAATCTTTCAATGCTCAAGTTATTATCTTAAACCATCCAGGTCAAATTTCTAACGGTTACTCTCCAGTTTTAGATTGTCACACTGCTCATATTGCTTGTAAATTTGATACTTTATTAGAAAAGATTGATAGAAGATCTGGTAAGAAGATTGAAGATGCTCCAAAATTCGTTAAATCTGGTGATGCTGCTATTGTTAAGATGGTTCCATCTAAACCAATGTGTGTTGAAGCTTTTACTTCTTACCCACCTTTAGGTAGATTTGCTGTTAGAGATATGAGACAAACCGTTGCTGTTGGTGTCATTAAATCTGTTGTTAAATCTGATAAAGCTGGTAAAGTTACTAAAGCTGCTCAAAAAGCTGGTGCTAAGAAATAAGTTAGTTGAATAGAGATATTATATTATTATTGTATATTCTACTTGCTTTTAATTTTTTTGTAACTTAATTTTCATCATTTTTCCCCTTTTTTCATAATATCTTTACTTTAAAGAAATATATTAGTTTTTATTTAGTTTATGCATTTGTGCAATTGTAATTTTAGTATAATTTGGTGTTGTTTGATTTGAAATTCTAGAGTGTTATAGACTCTTAGAGACTTAGAGTCGAGTCAGTCGAGAGTCGAGAGAGAGGACATTAAGGAGAAGGGATTCAATTTAGTGGATCAAGCTGCCTTTCAATTAAATCATAATTAACTATAATTATAATCTTATTGTATATGTTAAATTGTTTCATTTGATTATTCTTACTCAATACCTCTAACTAACTAGCTATACCATTATTAGTTTTGCATTATCGCAAAAAATCCAACTTTACGTGTATTTCATACAATTTCCTTCTTCACAGAGCTATAACAAGTTCATTTCATTACTATAATTAATCATGACTATTGATAGAAAATTATTAACGAAAACTGAGCTTGAAAAACTAGATTCATTCACAGATACAAGTTTATTAGGAAAACTTAGATTACTTCAACAAAATCAATCTGATGAAAACATTAATATTATAGCTGAATTAATAAGAGATCAAAATTTTACTTTAATTTCTGATGCAGAAACTGATTATCATTACAAACCTCCCAGTGTTCCAATTGTTTATATTAAAGATGATAAAGCTGATTATATTACATTAGAGTCTGATGATTTTACTCAATTGGTTCAACTTATGAATATTAAACAATTAAAACCAACTTTAATTGATGCAACAAGTCTTTCATTTAATCATTTATCTAATAAATCTAAAACTAATGTGATTTCATTTTTAAAATCTGGTGAAAAAATTAAAATTCAAGATCCAGTTAAAACTAAAGGTGGTCTAATTAATATGAAAAAAATTAAAGCTATTAAATGTGGTATACCATTTGAAGCAGTTTCTGATTTCATTAATTCATGGAGTTGTTTTGCAGTTAGTGAAGAAATTATTAAAGCTTGTTCAGCTCCAAATTTAAAAGAATTAACTATATTGATTGATGAAAGTACTCAATCATATTTTCATTCAGGTGATTTAACTTCTTATAAATTTCCAAATTCAATTAAAAATATTAAAATTGTTCTTTATGGTTCATCTGCTGATGATATTCCTGAAAATATTTGTATTTATTTAAGTGAATCTGATATTTTTTCAATTTATTGTGAAGATGAATTTTGTTATGATAAACCTGAACTTAGATCATCAAATTCTCCAACTATTAATAATTTAAAATTATTAGGTAAATCATTAAAAGGATTAGAATTAGAAATTAATTTTGAAGAAACTGATAGACCAAATTATAATTTTTTAAAAGATTTAATTTCAATTGAAGAATTAAGTTTAAAATTTTCAAAATTTGATAAAATTAATAAAAACTTTGAATTATTTTCAAATTTAATTTCAATGCCAAATACAAAAAAATTAAAATTAAATAGATTTTATAATATGAATTTTGAATCATTTACAAAATTAGAAAGTTTAACTCTTGTTGATTGTAAATTAAATACTGATACATTAGATTCAATTCCACATTCAGTTACAGAACTGATATTAGATTATTGTAGATTTGTTGATAACCCATCTTACTTTAATCTTCCATTTGAACTTAAACATTTACAATTGGCACCAGATGATCATTTTAATGGTGCTAATGCATTCCCACAATTTGAATGGACTGAAAATTTTGTTAAATTAGAAGTAGTTGAATTACATCTTCAAGTTTGTATACCACCATTATTTTTTCAAGATTTTTTAAATCAATTACCTCCAAGTGTTAAAAGAATGACTATTGGACCATGTGAAAATGAAGATATATGTTGGGATTTTAAAAATTTAACTGAAGTTACTGAATTAGATGGTAATTGTTTTGGTGATAATGCAATTATTGAATGGTTACCACCAAATTTACAACATATGTTAGATTGGGTTCCATTTGAACATGAATTAACTAAAGAAAATAAAGATTTGAATTTAAAATCATTAAGAGCAGATTTATTAAAGTATCCAGGTGATATTTCAATCTTTATAAATTCAATTTTTAATGAATATAAAAATTTACAAATGTTATATATTTTAGTTAAAAATCAAAATTTAGATTTAACAGATTTAAAAAATTGTAAAAAATTAAGATTTTTAAATATTGTTTTCCAATCAGATGATGATGATTCATCACTAGAAGCATTAACACCTGATCCATCTTCATTTATTTCTCATAGAGCTTATATTAGAGATATGTATTTAAATTCAGCACAATTTTCAAATCAAAATAATTTTAAAAGAAGAAAAGCAATTGAAAAAACTAATGATATCAAAATTGAACTGGATGATTTACCTGAATCACTGGAAAGATTCCAAGTTTCAGAAGTTAATACTACTTATATGGGTAATAAAGCATTAAAAGATATTGGTAAATCTGATATTAAAGTTTATTTAAGAGTTCCAAAAGTTACTGAAATCATGAAGAAAACAGGTTTAATTGATCAAGTTACTGGTGTGCTTAATTAAACAATAATGGTTTATTTCAAATTCAAAATTTGTTTATTATGTTTTTGCCTTTTCTTAGTTTTATATTTAATTTCAAAAAAATAAAAATTCTTTAATTAATTGTTTCTTTGTGTGTATATTCTAGTTTCTCCTGTCTTTTCTTTCCTTTATTTATTTGTTTTTGTGTGTTTGTGATATTATTTCTTTTATTAATTTGTATTTATTAAATTTATTATACTTCACTTGAGTCAAGTGAAGTGCTTCTTCTTCCTTTCATTTTAAATAATTTTCATTACTTTTATCTTTTTTAAAGTAATAAAGTAAAGAACTTCACGAGTAAAATGAGAAATTCTTCTAATTAATCAATGATCATTACTACATGTACACACAAAGTTTTCAAAGTTTTCTGTATATGAAAAGTATAATTTCAATACAACCAATCTTACCATTCCACTTTATTTGATACACAATAAAAATTCATCAAAATATTAGGAAATCTAGAACTCCATAGCAGAATTCCGAAACACCCGTGCACCGCGAAAAGTTTAGCTTCCCTAAACGAGGCTAAAGAACCACAAAAATTTAAAATCAGAAAATCCGAGATAGTTTAGTGGCTAGAATTCTCGCTTGTCACGCGGGAGACCGGGGTTCAATTCCCCGTCTCGGAGACTTATTTTTTTTTAATTTTTAATTTTTAGCGTGTTGTTTTTTTGTTTACATTTTTTGATTTGATATGATAACAACATGAATTGATTTGTCTTATTCCTCTTTTTTTTTTTCTCTTTCAATTCTAAAACTTGATCAATCAATTAACTATATTTATTATGAACGATATAACAAATACAAGTTTGGGAATACCCAAGAATTACAAAAAACGTCCTAACTTAGAACAAATACGACCTCCTAGTCCTTCTAAGAAACAAGATTTAGGAGTACGAGAACAACAACAACACAATCAAATAAATAATAGTATATCAGATATGAGAAATCATTCATTTCAATTAGAACATGTTTTGACTGATAAACAAGCAGCTAAAGAAAAACTTAACAAATTACAATCTGAACTTTGGTCAATTAGAACAGATATACCTGAATTAGAATTAAATTTAGAGAAGATTAATGATGAATTTAGAAAATTAGAAAGAGAATATAAATTAAAAGAAGCTGAATTTGATCATTTAGATTCTGAAAGAGATAAAAAAATTAAGGAATTTAAATTTGAATTAGAAATTTTTAAGAAAGATCAAGAATCAAATTTTAATGAAAAAATGGATTTATTGTTTGAAAAATATGTTAATGAAGCTCAAAAGATATTAGATGATAGACAATTAGTTAGAGATAAAGCTAAGAATGAAATCGAGTTACACTTACAGAATTCTACTAAAGAATTTGATGAATTGAATAAGTCATTTAGTTTGCAAACTGATAGTATTAAGAGAAAATCTGATATGAAACTTGAAGAAATGAAAACAGAACATAATAATAAAAAGAAAGATATTAAAAGTAAAATCAAGACAACTATTATATCTATTGAAACTACTGAAATGAAAATTCAAGAAACTAAAAATGATATTGAAAAAAACAATCAATTAATTTTACAATTTACACAAGATTATGAAATTGTTAAAGCAAATTCATTAGAATTTGAAGAACAAACATCATCATTACGTTCAGAAATTGATACATTAGTTGAAAATGTAAATGATCAAAATCAAAATTTACAAAATCTTAAAGTTGAATCTTCAAAATTTGTTGAAAATACTAAACAATTGAAAGAAAAATTAATGGAAGAAGAAACAATTAGAAGAAAACTTCATAATCAATTGCAAGAATTAAAAGGTAATATTAGAGTGTTTTGTAGAATCAAACCTGATAAGAAAGAAAGTTGTTTCCCATTTAAAACTAAATCACTTATGGAAAGTTTAGATGGTAAAGAAAATTTACAAATTTCTGATGTTCCAAATATTAAAGATCAAAGACAATTAAATTTTTCAAATAAAATTACAACTAAATCATTTAATTTTGGTTTTGATAAGGTGTTTGATACAACTTCATCCAATTTAGAAATATTTGAAGAAATTAGTCAATTGGTTCAAAGTGCTTTAGATGGATTTAATGTTTGTATTTTTACTTATGGACAAACTGGTTCTGGTAAAACTTTTACAATGTCTAATCCTGATGATGGTATGATTCCAAGATCAGTTAAGTTAATATTTGATAAGATTGATACTTTGAAAAATTTACAATGGCAATATGAAGTTAAAGGACAGTTTTTAGAAATTTATAATGAAAATATTAATGATTTAATGACTGATTCATATTTAAAGAATTTAGATAAGATTAAACATCAAATTAAACATGATGAGGTTAATTTAACAACATCAGTTACTGAATTAACAACAATTTCACTTATGAATGCAAATGAAGTTTCAAAAATTTTAACAAAAGCAAATAAAAATAGAATAACTGCATCAACAAATTCAAATAATCGTTCTTCAAGATCACATTCTGTTTTTATAATTTCAATTCATGGATATAATCCAAAAACTGGTGAATCAACATCAGGTAAATTAAATTTAATTGATTTAGCTGGATCAGAAAGAATTTCACAATCATTAGTTACAGGTGATAGACTGCGTGAAACTCAAAATATTAATAAATCATTAAGTTCATTAGGTGATGTTATTATATCATTAAGTAATAAAAAATCTCAACATATTCCTTATAGAAATTCAAAATTAACTTATTTATTACAATATTCATTAGGTGGAAATTCAAAAACTTTAATGTTTGTTAATGTTAGTCCAAATATTAAACATTTTAATGAAACTTTAAATTCTCTAAGATTTGCAACTAAGGTTAATAATACACATATTGGTCAAGCTACAAAAAATTAAGGTATGGGAGGGTTTATATATGCATATGCATTTTTTTTATATATATTGTGTAGAATATATTATATATGAACAAGAAATAAATAAATAAATAAAAATAAATAAATAGTAGTATATAAGTACAGTTGTTATAATGATATTGTTATAAATCAATGATCAATGATCACCTAAAAGTAGTAAATCTAATGAATCTTTACTATTATCATAAGCAGATTCTAATAAATTAGGTTGTTCTTTATTATCATATAATAGTTCATTATTTTCTTTTAATTCAGTCCAAATTGTATTATAATTTGCAGTTGCAAATTTATCTAATAATTTTCTAATATTTTTATTTAAACAAAAATTATGAAAATCTTTTAAAACAAATTTATCAATTAAATAACCATCACCATTTTCAAAAGTTTCTAATAAAATTTCCATTGCTGGTAAATATTGTTCATAAATACAATTTGCAATTAAAAATTCTCTAAATAATTTTGAATTTAATTCAATTTCATAACCTGATAATTGATAATAAAAATCTTTAACATGATGTAAAGTTGCAAATTTTAATGATTTTAACATATAATAAGCAGATTCATCATTTAAACCTTTTGATTTTGGTAATGATAAAGCTAAATTAAAAACATCTCTAGTTTTAAATGGATCTTCAATACATGCATATGATTCCATTATTGAATTTAATAATTTCATATCAATATTAATTGCTAAATCCATTTTCATTGCTAAATGTAATTTAAAAATACCAGGTTCATATTTAAATTTACCAAATGATTTAAATAAATAAGTATAAACATTTTCTGAAGGTGGTGGTAATTTTGATTCTTTACTTAATTTTTTCATATTTGCAAAAATTTGTAATGCTTTTGCTGGTTTTTCTGCATCAATCCAAAATTTTAAGAATTTAAGATAACAATCATATGGTATATCGAATTTAGATTCTAAAAATTTAATTAATTCCCAATTATAATCAGGATCAACAAATGATGTTAAAATATAATTAAGATATTCATTAAAGATATCTTTATAATTATCAATATTATGTTTTAAATTATTTTTTAAATCAGGAACTTCATTTTCAAAAATACCAATTGCATCACCAATATAATTAACTTTTAATAATTGTTTTTGAATTGATAAAATTGATTTTTTATCTAAATTATATTCAAATGATTTAATTTTTTTATAAACTTGAATTTTTATTGCAATATCATCATCACTTTCATTACAATAAATAGTTAATAATTTAAATAAAGTTGTAATATAAACACCACCATATTCATCATCCCATGCAACAATTTCTTGTAATGATCTATCAAATAAATCTAATGCTTCTCTATAATCATTCTTTTTATCTAATTGATATTCAATTAATATTGAAAATGATTTGGCATCTCTAGTTAAACCAAATTGATCATCAAATTGAATTGTAAAATTTTCAATTGTTTCAGTTGATCTATTTGAATAACATAAACTTTCAATTGTTGAATTATAAGTTTCTATATCATTAAATTTAAAATCTTTATTAAATTCAACTAATTTTTCATTTATATCATTTATAAGTTTAATTTCTAATAATCCATCATTATTATTATTATTAATATAATACATTTTCCATTGTAAATATGAAATCCATTCACTTTTTGAAAATTCTGAAAAATCATGTTTTGCAATTAAATTATGAATTAAAGCTGTTGCTAATTCATATTTATCTTGAAATCTTAAATCAGCAGTTACAATAGCTAATAATTCTTCATCTCTAATTTTATCTAATATTGATAAATCAGTTAAATTATTAGTTAATTGTTGAATTAATGTATTAAATTTTGTTAATATATGATTAGAACAATCATCAAATGAATTTTTAGTTGCGAAATATAACAAATTGATATATTCTTCTATTGGTGAGTTTAATTTCTTTTCAATTATATCTAATAATTCAATTAATCTTTCACCAACTTTATTTTCTTCAATATCCAAACCAATTTCTTCATCACCAGCAATAAAATAACTACTTAATATTGAATTTATAATAACTTGATTATTTAAAGTTGATAATTGAGCTAATTTTAAAACAATCTCAGTATCTGGTTTAACTAAAGTAAAAGCTTCAATTACTATATCAACAACTTCTTTTGAAACATCATTTGAATTTAATTGTTTTTCTTCATCAATAAAAGCATCAATTATTCTAACAATATTTATTTTTTCATTACTTAACATAACATAATTTAAAAATATTTCAAATAATTGTAATCTTAATTCTTTATCTTTTAAATATTCTTCAGATTGTCTTAAACAAGTATAAAATCTTGGGAAAAAATCAATATAATGAACATCTTCTAATGTCATTGCATTTAATACACTTCTTAAAAGAATAGCCATTTCAGAAATTGTAAAAAAATCAGTTGGTTTATCAGATTGATCAATAAAATTTATAATTTTATTAATAAATGGTAAATCAGGTTTTGAAAATTCATTATTTGGTAATAACATAATTAATTGATTTAATTTATCTTTTAATCTAAAAGCTTTTGTTCTTGAAGCCATTGATTGATTCATAAAAATATTCATTAAATCATTTTTAAGTTGATTTATTAAATCTATTAAATCAGCTTTTTCTGTTGATATATTATTTGAGTTAGTTGAGTAAGAAGCAATGTTGCCATTAATTATTGATTTAGAAAAGAATAGATTAGATTGATAGTTGGGTATCAAACATGAATTTGACCTAAGAGTAGTTGAAGTTGAAGTTGAAGCAAATGAGGGGAAAGAGTGAGTTAGGCGTCTAGAAGAAGCAGAAAGAGTGAGTTGAAACACTCTCGAGCCATTGATAGCTCTAACAGATTTGATACTTCTCATTTAATACCTTGATCCTGATACAATTTGTGTAAAAAGGGAAAAAAGGGATCAAATGGTCAAAATGGTCAAAATGGTCAAAATGGTCAAAATGGTCTAAATTGATTTACTAAATTTATTTGATGGAAATTGAGGGGAAATGAGGGGATTTCTGAGTACAACATTTTCTCTGTCGCAGTTAAAATACAAGATAACTATAAACACTATATATAAGGGTAAGACAGGTAACAGGTAACAACAACTATTTGTCAGCTTCTTTAATCATATTACCATATTCATCATAAGTTGGAGCATGCTTTTGAAATGCTTTAACAGCCCAATTCAATCCAACAAATTGAACATCAGGATCACTTTTACCTTGACTATAAGTATATTTCTTCCACCAATCAACAGATTTAAATCTTGAATCTTCTTCATCAAATCCATTTTCTAATCTTAATTCGGCAACTTTTTCTCTTAAATATGCACAAACTCTACCTCTTAATTCTTTTGCTTCTTCACCAAATTTTAATTCAAATGATAAATCATTTGGATTAGCTTTATCATAAAACTTTTCACATAATTTCTTCCATTCATCTCTAAAACTTTCAATAATTTTATCTTCAATTGGTTTACCAATATTAACTGTTATAGTTGCTCCTATATTTGGAGGCATCATTGATCCAACTAAATCTTCATTTTTAGTTTCTGGTACAATTTTTTCAAATCCATCTGAAAAAATTGGAACAATAACTGGTGCAACTGTTGGTTCTAAAATCATTCTAGCTGTACCCCATCTAAAAAATCTCATTGAATTATTATATGGTGCTTTTAATTGACAAACATATCCTTCTGGAAACAGATGAACCCATGAAGTTTTATATCTTAAAAATGGTGGTTTATAACTTTTGGAATAAAAGCATCTAGCATTATCCACTAATAAATTAGCTAATGAAACAACTTCAACTTTTGACTTTGGATCTTGAAATATATGTTCTGTATCCAATGTATCATCTGGTGATAAAACTCTAATACATGCATCTAATCCACTTTGAAATGGTCCTCTACCAAATCTATCACATGAAAATATTTTACCTAAACTGAAAAATGTTGAACTTGATTTACTTTTAAAACAAACATTTGAAGCAGCTAATCCCCATCTAATATCATCTAAATCTGAATAATATCTCCAAGGTAAACAACCCCAAAGAAATGGATCATCACATACACTCATATGATTCATCAGTGTTATAAAACCTCTATTTTCTCTTCTAGCTTTTGCTAATCCTCTATCTATATTATTTAAACCTTTAAGTTGAACATCATAAAATATTGAAAGAACAAGTTTAGAACCTCCAACGGCAGCTAAACAAGTTAACTGAGATGCATAATTCCATAGTTTAGATGATGCAGGTCTATAATCTTTGATGAAATCATCACCTCTTTGTAAAACATCATAAAATGACATGATTCAAATTTATTGTAAATTGTAAGTTAATTTAATTAAACAAAAAAAAATATATGTGTAGGCAAACAAAGCTTCTTTTTTCTTTAATTATTCATATATACAAGATGGTGGAAATAAAAGAAAAAAATCCTTCAGAATAATATGATTTATATACAAGACAGTTTAAATGAATATAAAGTGTTGTAAGTAAAAAACATAAAAAAATGCCCACATGGTTGGTTTCTTTTAGATTTAAATTTTTGATTTTTCAACAATATTTATTTCAAGGCTGTGCAGAGCATGTTTTGATTGGTTCTTACTTACTTAGATCACGATTATCAATCACACATTAAGAGGTAGTAGACATTAAAAGAAAAGTATAGATTAAACTAAAACTAAAAAGACACGAACAAAAAAAAAAAAAATAAACCAAATAATTAAAATTAAAATTCTATCAAAACACAATTAAGTAGTTGTAGTTTTCTTTTTTGGTTTCTTTTCAGAAACTTGTTCAATTTTAATACCTTTTAAACCTTTTTCAGCTAATAATCCATTTAAATATTTTTCAACTTCATCACCAACATCACCTTGAATAACAATTTCTTCTTTTTTTTCAACATTTTTTGAAACTGAAGCACCAGTTGCAAATTTTGATGCAAAAGTTTTAGCTAATTTTTTCATATCAATTTCAAAAACTTCTAAATTTGTAATTGCAATAACATGTTTATGTTTAGTTCTTTGAATTCTTTTAATTAAAATTTTTGAACTTTTTAAAGTTGCTAAATCACGTTCTTGTTTTCTTTCTTCTTTTAATTGCATTTTAGCTAATGATTCTGAAATTTTAGCTTCTTTTTCAGCTGATAATGATGATGATGCTTGCTTTTCTCCTGATTCATATAATTTAGTATAGATATCATGATGATTTGTATCTAACCAAGTTTTACACTTCTTAAATGGTTTTCCAAATTCACAATATTCAACAGGAAGTGTACACACTCCACAGTATAACACTTCAAGTGGCTGTATGGTTTCAGTTTCAGACATTATTAATTGATAACAAGTGTTTATAGACGTTAATGTTGAACTTTTGGTTGTCCGTTAAAACCATTGAAAGTTGTCTTTCTTTAAAACTTTTCGAATTTTTGGATTAGATTTGTGTGGCTGTGCTGCGCAGGCTGAGGTGGCGCTCAACTAACTTTCCATTTCCATTTACTTTCAAATTACTTTAATTACTTTACTTTAACTTAATAAGATTGTTGTCTTTTTTATTTTTTGATAAATGTAAACTAGTAAAATATAAATAAGTATAACTATATAATGTTGATATAAAAGAAATATGTGGTCTTACTATTAATTATATGGCCAATTAATCAACAATCATTTCCTGTTAGTTCAACATGATAAGCTATTAAAGCTATCTAGAAGCATTCATTAGCATTTGATTTATCTTCTGTTTCTAGAAAATCAAAACCAAATCAACTGTTAATGCATGCGCCTATAAGCATATAGTAAGAAAACGTAAACCAAACAATAAAAAAGGAAACCTTTAAATCAGAAGTAACTAAAGCTATTGAAATTAAATGGGATGAAGTTGATAGATGGATTAAAACAATGTTTTAATCAATGGATTGATTGATTGTTTATCTTCTGAAGGTCATATTTGAAAAAAAAAACTTGAAATAGCAAGATCAAGAAAAACAACGCAGGCCCTGTCTGTTTAACATCTAATATGATATAAAAATACCAATGGATCAATAAAAAGTGGTACATATAGTTGATATACCAACCACTTAAACCAACCACTTCAACTGTAATCAATATATAAATTTAACCAATCATTAAAATCAATATTAAATTTCTGTAACATACAAATTTTAAGCAAATAATTTATTTGATAGATGTAGTTTGATCCCTACTATGCCCCATTTATTCCAAAAGAATGACCGGCTTATGATACCTGTCTTAATTGGCCTATCATTTGAACTTTTCTAAAGATATATCAATTCCAATTCTAAAATATTCTGATGTCCCCTATTCTGGCTGCTCTGCTAAATGGTTTATCAATTCATTGTTTTGAAATTGATTTTTGTTGTTTTTTGAATCTTGATATAACAAATAATAATAGATTAAATACATAAGAAATTGGAGCTCAATAATTAATAGTAAAATTTGCTGAATAATTAACGATATGATTTAATTTTCAAAATAATAATAATATCAATATCATTTCAATTTGGTCTTGTTGCATTAATTAGATATTAATTGTGTTAACCAATTAATTCAGTATTAACATTCAATTTAGGGAATATAACAATTAACTTATATAACTATAACTTTCAAATCGGGAAATATCAACTAATATAAACAGAATTCTAATTAAAGCACCTTAACTAAGCAACTTCTATCAATGATATAAGCTCAGTGAGTCAGTGAGCTGAAAGACATATTAATTGGTTTCGAATTTGATTCATCGTAAGAAGAAGAAGAGGACATGTAAACAGGTTGTAAAATTGTAAAGGAGTAGATTATCAGGCCTTTTTATATCCAAACTAACTGGAACTAAAACAAAGAATGTTGAAATTGACCAATTAACTGGAAGTCAGAAATCAAGATAATTTTTAGTTCGAATTCAAAAAGTTGGGGAAGTATCTGTGGCTGGTGATGTGGCCCTGTGGCTGAGCAGTATGACGCAGTTGCCGAGATTACGTAATAAATGCAAACAGAAAGCAGATTAATTAAAAAAGCAATTTAAGCCAAGTCAAAAGCCTGATTGTTTCGGGATTTCAAAAGCCAGCGTTCACCGCGATTTTATTGGCTCTTATTAGACTCACGTGATCTAAAAAGCAATTCCAAGTCCTCTTCGCTCTATTTTAATTGTTTCAAATAATAGTATGGCTATTTGCTCTTTGAAATCACTCAATCTCAAATTCGTGTTTTGATATGATTCCGATTTGGTAGTAGGCTGTGCGATATTGCCAAGTAAGCTGTATCCATAAGCCGGAACTGGTCTGTGCACGTATTCTCAATTTAACTCTCTCATTTTCGCCAAATGTGGAATATGTATGTAGGAAATATGCTCTGCACGTGATATTTACCACAGCTTAACCCAGAAGAAACCTCATACATTTAGATGAAAACACGAAAATGAGCTTGAAAGTCAATTTAAGAAATTGCTTGAAACAGTTTTAATATTAAAGGAGTATGAAATCCACTTTTTAAATTTGGATGACTTTAAGATCCAGCTGTACTCTTTTCTTTCTAAATCAAATATAATCAAATATAATTTAATATAATCAAATAATGAGAATTACTACTTTAACAACTGCTGCTTATGCTTTAGCTGCTGCAAATGCTTTACCAGTTCATCATGGTAAAGAAGAACAAAGACCATTTAATGAACATTCAAAAGAAGTTTCTGTTCAACAAGAATCAGAAGGTTTATTAGCTTCATTTACTAATTCAATCAATAATATTATTAACTATGTTGTTGAAGAAGAAAAAGAATTTGAACACAATGATATTGCTCAAGGTAAAAAACATCATAAAGGTAGAAAACACCATAAAGGTAAGAAACTTGATGCTAAAAAACATCATAATAAAGATAAAAAAATCGAATCAAAGAAAGAACATAAACAACATGAACAAGAAAATGATTCTGATTTTGAAGATTTAAGTGATGATGAAGATGAACATAAACCATCTCCAAAGAAATCTGCTAAACAATGGAAAAAAGCTGGTAAACAATGGAAACATTTTGGTAAGAAACAAGGTAAAAAATGGGCTAAACATGATAAAAAACCTGAACATCCAGAACAACCATCTGAAGAATCATCTGTTAATGAAAAATCAACTGAAGGTGGTGAAGATCAAGGTAAGAAATGGAAACATTATGGTAAAGAACAAGGTAAACACTGGAAAAAACATGGTAAAGATGAAAAGAAGAAATGGGCTCCAAAGGAACCAACTGATGATGAAGGTGAATTAACTGCTACTGAAGAAGGTGATGAATCTCCAGAAGACCCAGCTAAACACTGGAAGAAGGTTGGTAAGCAATGGAAGAAACATGGTAAGAAAGAAGGTAAACACTGGAAGAAGATTGGTAAAGATCAAAAGAAGAAAGAAGAAGAAAAACCAATCGAAAGTGATGATGAAACCATTGTTTTAGTTGTTGATGAATCTGAAAATACTGAAGAACAAGTTGAACAACCTAAAAACTTAAAGAAATCTGGTAAAGAATGGAAGAAGCATGGTAAGAAAGAAGGTAAGAACTGGAAAAAAGCTGGTAAAGATCAAAAGAAGACAGAAGAAGAACCAACTGAAAATCCAGACTTAGAAGTTGCTATTGATGCTTTAATCTAATCTGATTTATTTTTTATTTTTTAATTCAACTTTAGTTGCTAAATATTTACTTTTTTAATTAATTTATTGATTTTAATTCAATAATTAATCACTGGCTATTTTTTTGTTTTAAATTTGATGAAGCGCTTTGTTCATCATCTATTTTTGTTTTTGTCTTCAAGCTTTTTCTCATCTTAATTTATATTTTACGATACATTACATTACGCTTTATACTTTAAAAAGGTGTCTTTATTATTATTCCGATTTAATTAATTAATTTATTCACCATGTTTACCATGTTTTGTAGAAAACCAATTAGATGTTTCCGGATCCGCCAGCCACATCGTCGCCCCGTCCAATCGTCCAATCGACCCATCTCAATTCCAAAAACCAGCGAACCAAATAAAAGTTGTTGTTGAAATGGAAAGATGGTATAAGACGATATAGTACAGGTTTATTAGTTATCTATACAATCAAATATAGTATCAAATAGATATACATTCTCCTTCTTTATCATTCATCTTACAGCCATGTCTTCGTCATATACTTCACATACAGTCACTCAATTAAGAGAAATTTTAAAAACTAGAGGTTTACTTCATACTGGTTTAAAATCTGAATTAATTGCAAGATTAGAAAATGCTGATTTGGTTGCAGCTGAATTTGAAGAAGAAGAAGAAAAGGATTCTAAAAAAGAAGAACCTGCTGCTACTACCGTTGAACAACCAGCTGAAACTGAAGAAAAGAAGGCTGAAGAACCAGTTTCTTCTGAAACAACTGAAAAAACAATTTCTACTGAAACCAAGACTGAAGAACCAGCTAAGGAAGAAAAATCTATAACACCAGAAGAATTAAAGGAAGCTGCTATTAAATTATTAAGTACTAAGATCGCAAGAGCTAAGAAATTTAATGAAGATACAACTGTTTCTAAATTAGAAGGTGATTTAAAGAGAGTTGAAAAATTTGGTGTTGCATTAGATAGTCAATTAGCTAAAGAATTAGGGTTTAAATCGCCAAGAACTCCAGGTAATAAACAAGTCCATAAGAAAAGAATTGGTGGTGGTCATCACAATAATAATGGTAATAGATTTAATAGAAATGGTGGTGGACATAAAAGAGGAGGGTTTAATAATCATAACAATAGAAGAGGTAGAAGATACTAATTTCAGTGTTATATAATCTTTATGTAGTTTTTATACTTCATCTTTACCTTTACCTTATTTGTATTCATTATGTATCATATATATTTCAGTAAAAAAATTACGAGTTTCTGTTGCTAGTACTGCCATATATTAGAGCGGGCGATTAAGAGGGTTTTCACGTCAACTGATATTATTAATTAATTGTTCAGCATGCGTTCAACTAATCTAGCTGTATATATAGATGTAGTAGAATGATATTGTTTGTATCAGCTAGAAGTGCTGACCACTCTCAGCAAGTGTTCTGGAAGTCCCAGGCCGTTGTTCTACGCATTGATTTCACCAGATCAAGATCAAAGATCAAAACTTGGTTTAATTTAACGCTGTCTTATCTTCCCTGATTTACACCTTCTTCCTCTTGAATAACATTCAAACCTTTCTGCACTGCTCTTTAGAACATTCTTGCACAGCTTGTATATCCTTTTCTACCCAATAGCTCTTTGTGATATCTGCTATAAGCATCGCAATTGCATTTTAAAGCATTCCTTCCTTATTCCTCCCTCACCTTTAACTTCATTGATCCAAAGCTGGCCTAACGATCAATTTTTTTCCAATTTCCCCTACGAGTTTTCAACTTTTCACTGCTTTTCTTTCCCATATTCACATCTCTTTAACTTCCACTCCACCCAATATATTTTCAATTCATTCAATATTTTTAACTCTCTTACTCAATTGAATTCCATTTAATTTATTTCAAATTCAAATCAATTTTTTTCTTCAACCTGTTTAAAACCCCTTTAAAAAAAATCTTCAGCGCTTAATCAATTATCACTGTTTTTTTAAGAGATATCATTCACATATTCAACATAAACCTATTGTAAAGGTTCTTTTCTAAATTCAATCATGTCTTATCCAAATGAACAATATCCAATGGTATTTCTTCCATATCAACAGAATCAAGGGCAAACTTCAATTCCTCCACAAAATTTTTATCCTTCAAGTTATTATTTTGGTCCACCACCTGCAAATAAAAATCAGAGACAACAGCAACAACAACAACAACCTACAATCTTTGAATATTATCATTATGATAATGATGATCAAAATGAAAATAATGATAATTTCGATCACGATATTGATGATGAACAAGAAATTTTACAAAATCAACAAGATTCTCAACTAGGATTCTCAATTAATATTTACAATTTACCAACTAAGGAAACTAATAAAAAGAATTTAAAAGATTTAATTGTTTGGATGTTAGAAGATGATAACACTGAATCCAATGCTGAAAGTTTGATTATAAACTTACAATTGTACAAGTCCAGTGGCAACGATTTATGTTGGTCTTGTGTTAGACTATCCAACTACGAAAGTCTCCTTAAACTTCTTACTGCGATAAATGGCTACTCCTTCAACGGTTGTCTCCTTCACGCCATCTCGCCTCAAGCTGCCCCTGCTCCCATGATTCCTTCCCCTGCTCCAACTTCTTCTGCTGCTGGTGCAGGTCCATTTTACTTTTCTCCTTACAATCTACCACCTCCAGGTCCAGCTCCAATCTCTTTGAATTCATCTCCAGTTCCTTTACCTGCTCTTACTGTTCCAATTCACCAGGCAAAAGATGATGCCGAAATCCCAGCCACCACTGCTTCCAATTTTAATTCACTTCCTGCCGTGGCCCCTTCCAATCAAGCCGCAGTCCCCGCAGGCGTCCCTGGCTCTCAGCAGACCGCAACGCCACAAGGAGTCGCCGCACACCCTTTAAACGTGGCTGCCTCTGATTTTTATAACATGAACTTTCAACCTGCTCCAATGATGCCTTTTTATCCAGGTACTTTCTATCCTCCTATTTCATTCTATAAAAGTGGACTTCAAAATGGCTTGAATAATCCAGTAAGAAATAATGGTGGTCAACGTTCTTCTTCTTATACTTATGGTGGTAGTGGAGGAGGTAATAGCAATAGAAATTCATTTGGTTCAAGTAATTCAAATTCAACTAATTTAGGTTCACCAAAACAACAATCATCATTTGGTAGTTATCAAAGTTCAGCTAATTTTAATTCAAGATTTCAATCTAGTGGTAATGGTCCAATTAATAAACAACCTTCTCCAGCAACAGGTAATTCTTCATTTAATTATGGTTCAACCCCAACAAGGTATCAGCATTCAAGATCACAATCATTACAACCAAGTTCTGTTTCTTCATTACAACAACAACGTTATTATATGCCTTTTAATTCCAATTATAATACTAATCTTTATTCACAACAATCATCATCTCAACAACAACAACATTCGTCTTCTCGTAATTATCAATCAGTTCGTGCTCCTTATCAAAAGATTTTAGGTAATAATTATTCATCAATTTTAAATCCTGATTTTGAAGATGAAAGCAGTACTAATAATGAGAATTCATCAATAAGTGGTTCTACATCTCCATTACAACCAAGACCAAAATCATTTCAGAATAATAGAGTTAATTATAAATATAATCATAACAATAATAATAATTCAGGTCTTTATAATAATAATAATAATAACACAACATCTTCATCACAACCAATTACAACTCCAACCCCAACCCCATCAACATTACCATTCAGACCTAAATTTTATCCTCAACAAGCAAATCCAATTTCACAGCAACAAGAACAACAACAACAATATGATTCACCTTATGATTATACTTCAAGTTTACATACTTTAACACCAAGAGATTTCAGATCAAGACATTCAAGTGGTGCAGGTAATAATCATTATAATAATCGTAATAATAATTATTATGATTCAGATGATGATTATTCTTCATCTGAAAGTATTTCAAGTATTGATGATGATGAAAAAACAACTGAAGAATTAATGCAATATAATCAAAAGAAATATGTTTCATCAAATCAATTATTTATTGGTAATATACCATTTCATTCAACTTATAGTTCAATTTTAAATTTTATGAATTCATCAAATCAAGTTCAATTAAGACAATTAAAATTAAAAGTTCAACATAATGGTATTTCAAAGGGATTTGCAATTGGTTGGACTAATTCATTAGAACAATCAGTTGAAATAATTAAATTATTTAATGGAGTTAAATTTGAAGGTAGAAAATTAATTGTTAGATTTGATAAAAAACCAAAACTGATTTTAAAGAGTCACGAGTCTAAAAAGAGAAAGAATGAAGAAATGATGTTACAAAGACAACAACAAATTGATGAAGCTGAATATCATATCAGTCAAGTTGCAAAAGCCGCTAATATTAATACTAGTAATTCTTCTTCAACTCCAAAATCTGATTCAATTCCAAAAGATCTTAAAGAAAAAAATGAACAAGAAGTAGTTGAAGACCCAGAATTGATTAAAAAGGAAAAAGAAGTTGCAAGAGAATTGATTAATCATATTAGTAATATGAAAGCAACTTGATAAAATTCTTTCACTACAATATTTATTTTTCTTTACCTTTACTTTTTTTTTTCTTACCTTTAATTTTTTCTTTAACCTTTTATTTTTGCATATACATCAAAATATCTTTTCAATTTTTGTTTATGTTTTGGAAGTTTCATTTTGTACCTTAGTTACCTTTGAATCATTTGAATTTATAACATATATTCATTAACAGTCTGTTTCACTTGTTAATTGATTTAGTTTATTTTATTTTATTTTTTTCAATTTTATCATTTTTTTATTTTCAATTATCAAATTAGTTTCACATCATTATCATCATCATCATCATTTCATTTTTTTCTTGCTCTTTTTTTAATAAATATTCCTTTTTTTGCACATTATTTTTTTGCTAGTTTTTTATCAATCACAATCCTCTACTTTTTATATTATTTTGATTTTTTGTTCTTTTTTTTTATTTACTAATTTTTTATTTACTCTTATCTTTTTAATTCCCATAATCAATTTATTCTCTCTTCTATTTCCTTTCCTTTTTTTTTCTTGCTTTTTGTTGTTTTTTTGAAGTACTTTTTTCACCTCTATTTTCTTTTAAATGATTATGGGAACAACTTGTTATTTTTTTTTTTTTCAATTGTACACTTCTTTTTTCTTACACTTTTCTCTCTCTCTCTCTCTCTTTCTTATCACAATTATTCAATTTTCTTATAGTATTTTTTTAATTTCTAATTTGATTTAACTTATTTTCAAGTTTTATTTTTAATATTTATCAAATAGTTACCATAAGGTATTGATCGATTCTCAGAACCTCCATCATTTTTATATCATTTTTACCTATTAATCTATTCAGATTTAACATATTATATTCCTTTATTCTAATTAAAATATTAATTTGTAATATAAAAAACTGTCTATTAATTAAAGTATAAGAAGAAGAAAAATAAAAATAGTATTAAATTATGGAATTAATTAATTAACTAATTAATTGTACCATTAAACAAGAAAGATAAATGAAAAAAAAAGTATGAAAACATAAATAAATTAAAATCAACATAGGTTTTCCTATATATGTATAAGTATAAGTATAAAAGAAAAAAAAATAAATAATAACAGTAAAATACACTATATTCTTTTTTATATTAATTTTAGTTTTTATTCTTGTTGTTTATAATTTCAATTAAGAAAATAAAACGTTAAAAACTTAAATTTGTTTAAATTAACAAATATGAAAAAGAATTAAAAACTCAAAAAAAAAACTAATATGCACATCACTTTACTTTTTTTTTGGTATAATAATTAATATCAAAAGAAAAAAAAAGAAAAGAAGATGAACTAGTATTAAATCAAAACTGTAAATTTTAGAAGATGATATAAAAATTATCAAAATTGTAAACTTGAGAAGATGATAAGAAAATGTAAACGAATAGAAGAAAATAAAAGTAATACAAGTAAAGAAAAAAAAATTAAATAAAAATTATTCATTTTTTTAATTTTTTTTTTATTTGATTTTATAAACACCATTATAATATAAAAACTTGAAGACTCTTCCAAATAAGTAAAGAAGAAACACCATACATAATTAAAGTAAAGGTTGAAATTTCATGAAAGGTAATCTACTCCTTATTATAGGATCAGCATGATTGTTATTATTATTGTTTTTGTTGTTATTATCATCATTTGAAGGAGGATGAACATGATTTATTGGAGGTAAAACAACTCTAGCATTATTATTACCATTACCACCACTGGTATCCATAAGATTTGAATTATTATTGTTATTCATATTTGATGTAGCATAAGGACTATTAGCAGAAGTTGAAACAACAGTTGAAACGTTTGATCCAGAGTTTGAAGAATTTCCATTAACATGAGGTAAACCAGGATTGAACGCAGAATGAGTTGAAGTTGAAGTACCATTTATAATAGCAGTTGGATGATATTGTTGTTGAGGTGAATCATAATTCAAATTTAAGAAATCTTGAATAACATTATAATAAACTAATTCTAAACGTATAATTCCACCACCTTGATTATTATGTAATTGGAATAATCTTTCAATTTCAAAATCATTATTTATTGGTATACCAGTCATTTGATTTCTAATTCTTAAAACTCTATTATTTGTCATTATTCCAAAAGCAGTTTTTGAATTTGAAATTAATTCTAATATAGTTGGAGGTGAATTTGTATTTGCAGAATAAATAAATTTTAATTCTTTATCATTATACTTGATTATAACAGTTATTAAATGTTCCGAATTCATAGTAGAAACAGCGGAAGAACCTTGTAAAGAATGCAATAGTGGTGGAGGAGGTAGTGAAGTAGAGGAAGCGGAGGTTGAGCGCAGTAGTGAAAAAGGTCCGCTCATCGCAGTTGAAGGAGAAGTTCTGAGGTTAGGAGGTGGAGTTGGAGTGCTGTTGTTGTTGGTGGTGGTGATATGGAGTAGAGAGGTTGGATGATGTGAAGAAGAAGAAGACATGATGGAAAACCCTGAAGTTGAAAGAACGGGTTTTGAAATTGTTGAATCGATAATTCCAACGTCTGAAGCGAAATAATCACCTCTGGAAGAAGGTTGAGGAGACGAAGACAGCTTCGAGTTGGACTTCGCCTTAGCTTCTCTGGTAAGTAATGGGTAGTCTTTGTCAACTATAGTATGGAATATATCACATAGAGGGTATAATACAGCATTAAAACCAAAATCTTTAACACATCCACCAACTAATTTTTTAAACAGTTGTGCAGCAACATAATCACTTAATCTTGTAACTTCAACAGATTTATTATCTAAATTCTTAACTATAGCACTAAGAGTTAAATCACCTTTCAGTCTTAATTTAATATATGAAGTTGAATCTGGTGATAAATGATCATACCATCTTTCTAATGCCATTAAAACTGATGAACTTATACAGTTTGAACCTAATTCTTCTAATGTATCAAATCCAGTTAAACCAACAGTATTTTTTATTGTATTTGTAAAATCAAAACATGTTTTAGATTTCTTAATACATGATAATAAGCTTTGTGCAGCTTCTAAAAATTCTTCATCTGTATTTAGTGGTGGTGAATTAACACTAACATTTTGAATTAAATTATGTTGGTGATCATTGGGGAGAATTGGTGTAACTAATGAACCTATTGCTAATTTAGCAACTTGATCTTTTTCATCTATATTGTTATAATGATTATTTAAATTTTGTCCATTATTTGAAAATATATTATTATTATTATTATTATTATTAAATCTTTTATTTGTTTCATCTTCTTCAATCATTATTTCAGAAAGAAATTTTAAATTATCACTTGTAGGATCAAGTTTTTGTCTTTTCAAGTCAGGCATCATTACATCATCTTCAGGTGATGAAGCACTTCCTCTTGATTGATATTCATTTGTTATTATTGGATCAGTTAATTTATTAGCTAAACGTTTTTCTGATCTTTTTTTATTTCTTCTAACACTTTGAATTGCTAATCTAACTAATTTATCAAATTCAGACAGAGTAGTATCAGGAAAATTAAATTCAACCATTAAAGTTCTAGCACAAATATTTATTTCATGATCTTGTTCACTTGCTTTTTTTGAACTTAAAGATAACGATTCAACAAGTTGTAATCTTCTTGAAGAAAATTTCTTCCAAAGAGCTTCATCTTCAAAATTTAATTTTTTTCTAATAACACTAGTTGCACCACTTGATGAAGAGTTTTTGTGATTATTGTTATTATTATTATTGTTGTTATTAGACGAAGCAGATGAGATATTTGGGAGCTCGTCAGACTCCTCTCGTCTAGTAGATAATGCAACAGCAGACATCTGATGAAGAAAGAAAGGAGAACTGGGACTTGAAGTAGAAGTGACGGAGAACAATTCTGGTAAGATGACTGATGAAATCTAAGAGGAAAAAAGAGTTATCCAGTTGTCTATAAGTTGTTTAAAAAGGTTGTTTTCTGGAAAACCTACTAGTTCTTGAAGTCGAATTGAATCATCGATAATTGGAATTGAATCATCGGCCGCGCCGTCATTCCTTTTTCTGTGGCGCGGGCGGCGGTGCAGAGGGTGCTTTTCTTTGTTAGGGGAGCAGAGGTTTATGGTTTCCTAGTTTGGAGGACGGTTTCTTAGTGGAAAGCAAGAAACATTCATGTTGTTGTTCAATTCACTAAAGATTATTCCAATTACACTTCTGCTTATCATTTCAGTTACTTCGAAAAATGTTCTGGTCTCTGAAGGGTTCATGGATTTAGGTCCATTATGTGTTAGTTCAGACCATCCACAATTGTTTTAACTATTATAAAAAAACAAAATACTAACTCTAAACATAATTCATTATTATTATCAAATAGGATGATGGCTTTTATTTAGAATGTCATAATATAGCAAAATCTTCATATGAAAGATGTTCAAAGCAAAATCAAATTTGTAAATGTTATTATATTGGTACAATTTTAACAAAATGTTCAAATTATTGTCAATTTTATAATGAAAATACATTCGACTTGGTTTCAAATTTATGTTATTCTAATTTATTTGAAAAATCTTTAGATGGTTTATTAGCTAGTTCAATTCGTAAAAATTTACAATTAGAAATTTTAAAGTTGGATTCTGAAAGAGAAAAGGAACTTTTACTAGATAGCTTAAGTAATAATATATTAGATGATATCCAATTAGATGATCAATCAAGATATGACGATAATGATGATTATGAAGATGAAAATGATACTGGCTTGTTAAATTTCAATGGTAAACAAAAATCATCAAATGATAAAAAACAACAAAATACTAAATCTCAATCTCAATTTCAATCATCGAATTCTCAAAGAATTAAATTATTTGGTAAACCATGGCCATCTGAGGAAGACTGGGAAAGAGATACATTAGAATTTATAAATAATGATCATGATTTATTAATCAATGATAAATTGAAGCAACATGAACAATTGTCATTTCCAAAAAATAATAACCAAACTAATTTAGTTACTAAACAATTATTAAAAAAGAAAAAAGAAAAGGATATTATTGCTGCTTCATTGACTAAAAATTCCACTTTAGCTGATAATAAAAATTTAAATATCAATAATACTGATCAATTATCAACAATTGAATATGAAAATGGTGTAGGAATTTGTATATCTGCATTAACTTGGTGCTTTGTTATTCTAAGTATGTTATTCAGCATTTATTTGAATTTTGTTTGGCTTTAATAAGATTTCCTGTTATGTTTTTTTTAATTATTTTTGTATTGCTATGTATTTCAAATTATAATAGAAGAAGTAACTTTTATATAAGTGATTTAAAATCAACACTTTTTTTTGGAGAACGAGGTTCAGCCACCGAGCCGTAATACTGATTGCCCGACATCCGGATCCGGATATATCTGTTAGATGTTAATAGACCACAAAATCATCCAAGCAAGTCTAGTGAATATGAAAAAGAAGAAATTCCATATACCATTACATATTAAGCAATTAGATGGGGTATTATTATTTTCGTACAAGTATACACAACGTACACTGTTATAATTATAACCTATTATTAGACTAGTTAAATCTGTTATTTACTATCTTCTACTCAATACTGAATCAATAGATAAATTAAAGTATACGTTATCTTTAAAAAAAATTAAAATACATGACATTATATAAATAAGTTAAAACAAGACAAAACAAAAAGATAATTAAAAGCAATTAAGAAGACATTATATATATGATGAAGAAGAATAGAACAAAAAAAAAAAGTGAACAGACCATGAAATAAATGTATTTGTATGTGTAATATAGCAGAGTATAATATAACAATTAAATGAAAAATCAACTGGAAAAAAATAAATTATAAAATAAATAAATGCAAAAAATGGGTTTCTAAAATAAAATGGAATTAATTATAAATGTAATGAATCTTTTCATTCTTCATCTTCATCTTCAAATGCTGAATAATTTTCTTTACAAAACTTCTTTCTCAATTGTTTACCCCATTTATAAAATGCAAATGGTAAAATAATCATAGCTGTTGAAACAAAAGCTAATAACCATGAAGCCCATTGTAATCCTAATCCATGATACATTTGAGTAGTAAAAAGAGGGAAAGCAGCACCCATTGCTGATCTTAATAACACTTTTGTTGCTAAAGCAGAAGCTGCATATTTAGAATAAGTATCAATGATATAATTGTTTAATGAATAATAAATTAAAACCATACCATAACCAAAAGCTAAACCACTTGAAGCTGGACCAACCCAGAAAACATGTTTGTAAGATGTAGCACCTAATATCCATAAAGCAATTGCTGGAAATGGAGAACCAATCATAGCACCAATTAATCTATCTTCAGGAGTTGGATTTCTAATTCTACACATTTGCAAGTATTTATTTTCAATAATTGGAGTTGTAAGTAATGAGAAACCAGCACCAATGATAATTGGAACGAACATTAAACTTCCTTTGAAATCAACATAATCATATAACTCTTCAAAAATAACCGGATAAGCAAAAAAGAAAGCATATAATAATGAATAAATCAAACAAACATAAAAACACATCAAATCTAAGACTGGCTCTGTTAGAGCAAACATCACTGGTCTATAAAGACATGTAACAACCAGTTCTTTTAATGATAAACCAACGGCTTCTTGTTCGGTCATAATTTTTAAATTTCCGGTTTCTTTTCTTAAGCGAGCAGCACGTTTCTTCAAAATCACTGGAGCATAGGTTTCTGGAAGTAAAGAGATTGCAATCCACATAAAACCACTAAATGCAAAGTTAACCCAGAATATGATAGATAACTTGTTGGTATACTCACCTACAGCACTTGACACAATTGGACCAAGCACAGGCCCTGCATAGGGAGCAGCCGCAAAGAAAGCAATGGCTTTACCTCTTAATTCAGTTGGAAACATATCAGAAATTGAACCACCAACATTTGCTAAACCACTTGAACTAAAAACACCACAAAGAAATCTACAAACCAAAATAGTACCAATATTTGGAGCTAGAGCACATGGAATATTGAAAATGAAGTATAAGAAGAATGAAATAAAGTAAACAGGTCTTCTACCAATTTGTTCAGATAATGGAGACCATATTAAAGGACCAACTGAAAAACCTAAAACCATTAGTGAACAAGATAAAATTGAAACTTCATCTGACACATTATATTTTTCAGACATTAGAGTTAAACCACCAGAAACAACACTTGAACCAAAAGCAACACAAACAACTGCAATTGAGAAAACAATTGTATAGAACCATCTTAAAGTTGGATTCCAATTATGTGGGTTTTCAGGATCATTAATTTTAAAAGTAACTAATTCAATTTCTGAATCTAAACCAGTTTCTAATTCTTCTTTATGTTCTTCTTTTTCAGCTTCACTAGATGAGATAGAAAGTTCTTGATCTTGTGGAGGTTGAGTGGTAGATGATTTTCTGGGAAGAATTCTTGAAGTATTTGTTTGAGATCTACCAATAATATGTAAAGTTTTAACAGGAACTAAACCAGTTTCAGTTTCTAAAGTATATTCTTCTGGGAAAATTGGATTTGCAACAGTTTGTGGTCTATTAACATCTAATTGAGTAATATGTCTTTGTAAACCTCTATCTTTTAAAGTCTTAGCAGTTTCAGTTCTGATCATTTTTAAAGAATCAGATCTTGAATATGTTGATGATAAAGCACCATCACCAGATAATTGAGATTGAGCATCTTCAGGATCATAAGCTTGAGGAACACCTGATTCTAAAATTTCCTGATTATAATCTTGAGTTTGATCTATATCTAAAACTTCATCAGAAATAGAAGAAGATAACGAATGAATATCAGACATTGTAGTGTGTATGAGAAATGATAATTAAATTGGGAAACCAAAAGAAAACAAACCAGAAGAATAAATTAAGTAACATTTTCAAACCCATCTTAAAAAGCAGGAAAAGCTGAGATATTTATACCTTCAACAAAAGAGGTCAGTTCACCAGATTCCATATTAAAATTTTAAAAAAAGTAAAAAGACACAGAGGGATTATATTGCCATACATTCAGCCGTCTGGTGCGCCGCTGCGCTCACATTCGAGCACCTTCCGCATTCGGCCTGCGCTTCTGTTTCTTGAGGCATTTTTGACAGAATCTTCCCGTTGCAAGCGGCAGACCAAGATGAGATGAGCTGTGTTGATAAAATAAATGAAGTGAAGACCCTGAATTGGGTTTAATTGTAAAGCGTGTTCGGGTTATAGGTACGTCAAGCTAGTTGGTTTAGTTATCAGATAATTTCTACAGACTTCTAGAAATACTGGATATAATTAAGTTCAGATAACTAAAAAACTACTACTATAATATCCATGTTGAAATTGAAATTGAATTCAAACGAGTATCTGTTTAAGTGTAGAAAAACGTGTTAGCAACTCAGGTTACAGGTTACTGTTACATGTATATTAGTCTTATATGAGCCTGGAAATTGATGGAATGTGGCTATATATAGAATAAGAAAGGAATCCGAATTGGGGTAGCTCCTCTCATAAACACACATGTATAAGATACCTATAGCTATAGAATTTTACTGTTTTCGTTGCTGTTGTATAATCCTTAATGAAAGCTAGAAGAAGACGTACTGTTGGATGTAATTGATATATTTCAAAGAAATTAAAGAAAGTGAATTAAGGAAAAGGAAAAGGATATGAAACCATTAATCGATCCCAACCTGCATGGGCGTATAAGCTATAATCTCACTGAAAAAAAAAGTACTAAATTTACTGAATTTTAAATAACTCAATAGATATATTCTACTTTTTTCCCTCTTTTTTTATCATAATTATATTCATTTGCTTGAGTAACAGATTATCTCTATATATTTGATTAACTAATTGTAACATCTGAGTGCAGCTAACGATATAAATTCACTTAATTATTATGGATGGATAGAGTTTTTTTAAAAAAATTTCAAAAACTTTTTTGATCGATTTCAATTTCTAGCCGTGTGACCTTCAGCCATACTTTAAGGTCCCCGATTAAGCCTGTAACGGATAAAAGACATCCATACATCATTTATGACAACTTTGATATTATAATTATATTTGATATAAAGTGTTTGTAAAGACTTGGATACCAGCAGTTTGTAATTGAGTGAAATTAGAAGAGGTCAAGTGAGAGATTTAAAATTTGTTGAAGCTGCGATTGAGGAGGTTCAAAATTTGAGCCTCGGAGTGAGAGATAAAACAAAGAGGAAGTTTTTTGAGGTGCATTCCGATTTATTCTCGGTAATATGGTTTTTCTAGCTATAACCCCATCAACCCATATATGCATATGTTCATTTAGAATCATTCCAAAGATCGAGCTTATAATTAATCATATATATATCAATTCGTTAATTCATAACAAAATTATTAATTTGTTACAATTAGAAATTGTTGGATTTGTTGGATTTTTCTCAAAGAATTCAACGAAATTGAACGAATTCCTTATAATAATTGTGCTATATATAGTCGTTTATATGGATTTCTATAACCCGATTCAATATCTTATAAACGGTTTAGCTAGATGGCCAAATACCCGCTGGTTCCTGAAGTTACAGTGAAGTACGTTGATAAACTTGATATATACAATTATCATTGATTATGTACGTTAACTACATACAAATCCTTATTTGAAGTTTTATTTTTAAAAAAAGTGCTCATGAATTCATTCAATCGATATAATCAAAAACCAAATTTAAGGTATGTCTTTCTTCCAGGAGTAATTTTGTTTCATTCAATTAAATTAAATATAAACATACGTAGATGTATTCAATTGAGTTTCGTTTAAGATTAATTGATAAAATTAAGGATTTCAAAAAACTTCAAAAAAAAAAAGGGTAAAACTAAAGTGCTCTAGCCGCGCATTATAGTTCTTCGAATTCGCCCTCTCTCTTTTTCGATCTTTACATATTCAATTATAATCAATTAATATCAACAGTTAATCTTTAATGAATAACGAATTGAATTAACTACGCGGTATATGAGTCAACCTATTATATATTGAATTAAACAAGTGCATAGCTGAGTTTGTGGAACTATATATTACTGATTTGAAGTGAGTCGAGGTAAGAAAAGTTTTTGCTACAATATCGATTTCAATTGAAGAGATTTCAACTTTTCAGGTCAATTAATGAGGTCATATATATTTGTTATGTTCTATAGATTGAATTAATATTGAGGTATACGTTTCTTAAATTGTAATTTGTAAAGCAAATTATACGTTAATTTGATTCTTTTATATAGGTCTTAAGTTGGTAGGTATATGCTAATGAAACAGAGAGAACACTTTTAATTTGATATCATGTATACCTAGGTCCTATATCTCAACTTAAATGTTATATTTATGATTGATTAAATGAAACGTCCCCCAAAACATGGAAATGAAAAACCATATCGATGCTCCCATTTTCAGCGCTATATAAATTCTTTTCTCAGCACATCTGTACACCACAGATTATTCCAACAAAACTGTACGTTAATTAACAAAATTTAATCATCATGAGATACCTTATAATTAATTGGATAATCAGCTACAGACAGACTTCAGCAAATTCATAATTACCATCTTAAGATATCACCTTCTTATCTCCAATAAGGATAATTTATAATATTCAAAAAAGAAAAATAAAAATAAAAATAATAGATTATCTTTCAAATAGAATAAGTGGTGGTTAGTTTTCGAATTAAGAAAAAAAAATGTCAACCAATTCACAAAATGATATCCAAAAGCATTATCATGAACTCATAGAGGATACACTGGAAAGAATAAAAAACATCAAATTCCCCATTAATAGTGAATACAATGAGTCTTTAGATTTAATGGATTTCATTTATCATAATGAGAGACTATTGTCTAATTTTATTCAATATTTACATTATCCATTACCTTCAAAGGATGATTTTATTAATCAAAATGAAAATACAAAAGTCTTTATTGATAATAAAATTAATTTATTGCCACCAGCTTTACAATTTTCAGTATGCGAGACCATTTCAAAAGGTCTAGTAAAGTGGTATTTAGAAGATATTAATATAGTTGAACAATTTGGTATTAATTCTAAAGAAATAAAAGCAAATTTATCAGTTCATGAATTATATTCAACTTTACAATCTATTGTTTATCCAATTGCATTAATTGAAGTGTTAGGACCTTCAAATAGTTCAAGAACTTTTACTGAAAAATTACAAAGATGGTCAACAAGTTTACAAGCTTTAAGAATTTGTTCAAATTATCAAGTTGATGATTTTATTGAAATTTTAACTAGTAGAAGATTTAAATTATATCAAACTGAATTTCCTAATTTATCTAAAAAATTACAAAAAACAAGAAATATAATTCAAAATGATAAAGAATCACAATTTACAATGGTTGAAGTTTTATTAAAATTATTACCTGATAAATCAATTGATTTAAATTCAGTTGGTATAAAATCATTAGCTATTGTGCATGATGCTGATAAATGGTTAGATTCAGAAGGTTTACCAATTGTTATTCCTGAAAAATCAATTAATAAAGATATTTCTACTACTCCTGCTACTGTTCCAGGTCCTTCTGCTCCAATTCCATCTTCTAATTATAATCAATTTCCGATATTAACTCCACAATATCAGAATATGACATTTCCAGGTCCTCCGCCACTTCCTCCAGGAAATTCACCATTTCCTCCTCCAGCCCCTTATCCTTATGATCCATATCAAATGTTTCAATATCAACATCTGATACCTCCAGGAAATTGGGCCCAACTTCAATATTCTCCACACCAAACTTCAAACTCAAGTTCATTAAGTGGAACTCCAATTCCAGTTTCAAGTACTCCATCTTTAAATACTGGTAATGTCAGTTATACTCCAACTATTCCTCTTAGTAGTTCTAACGATTCATTTCCTCATCATGAACATACTCATCAATCAACAACAACATCATCATACGTACTTGAAAAAGTACCTGTATGTCCTAATACAGGTAAAGAAATACTTGCTGATAAAAATTATGATTTTTATAATCAAAACTTTATTGGTTGTGAGACTTGTTTAGCCATTCATCCTGTTGGCCATTGTATGGTTTTATGTGCTGCTTGTAATGTTATTCATCCAAAGAAAGTTCATATTGGTAGACTACCCCCTAATGTTAGTTATTGTACAATCTGTAAATTGGCTCATATTGATAATGTTCATCCATTAATAATTGGTAAAACACCGGAAGAGACAAAAGAAATTAAGAACAGATTTATTACATTAAGAGCAGGTCCATCAAATAAATTATCTAAAATATCTAGAAAACATGCCAAAAGAATAAAATCACAAGCTAAATTAGCAGCTAAACATGCAGCTAAAAGAGCTGCTGTAATTGATAGTTCAAATGTTAATAAACAACCAGTGTTATCAAATAGAGCAAAGAAAAGAATTGCAAAAGAAAAATCAATAGCCTTATCCAGTACACTCACTATTGAAGATTTGGCAACAAGATACGGTTCTTCTCCTCAAAAGGTTTCCAGCAGATCACCACATGATCCTCATCAACCATTGCTTAACCCCCCTCAACCACCATTTCATTCTTATTCTTCTGCTTCTCCTCACCAACCTCCATTTCATTCAGAATATCCATCACGTAACCCAGGAAGTGTAACTTCACGTTCAACATCATCCTCTTTAGCAAATACTCAAAACATCTCTGGTTACAGAAACTCTCCACCACCTCCTACAACTTATAGACATGCATCACCAACATATAGGTCTTCACGATCATCTATTCCATCTGTACCATCACATCAAAGTCATTCTGTTCAAGACAGTTATGGTGGTCATAACTCTGGTTTTGGTTCAGTCTATAGACCCGAACCAGATTATATTGAAAATGGGGGTGCTTCAACTTATAGACCAGCTGGCCCATCATCTTCTAATACTCAAGGATCTTCTTATATTCCTTCGGGACCATCACGTAGTCGTTCTGATTATCATAGATAACTTTGATTGGTATAACTGCTTTTTTTTATTTTTTTATTTTTTATTTCACATCTTTTTTTGCCGCTTGTTTAAGTAGTGCATGAGATTAATCATTAATTTACTAATTTCAGTTCTTGGATATTTTTTCTTTCATTAGATTTTATCTTTTTCATTATTTTATAATAATGTAATTCATACTTTTTTTTAAACTCTTTGCTTATATACGTATAGAACAAAATATCTTGCTTTAATTATATATTTCTTCAATACATTTCTGTCATTTTCATATCTTTTAAATTATTCATGTAATTAAATTAATCGATTATTGTAAAATTTGTGAAAATTTTAAATTTTAAAAAAAACTCAAAAAAAATAAAAAGCTTACCTAATTAAAACGTAATAGAAACTCAAAAATGCACATAACTCTCTGCACACATTTTTGAATTCTTATTCCATGAAGACACATATATTTTAAGCCCAAAAGACTATGCTGATACTTTTCAATATTGCTAAAATATTTTGATTTTCCTGGAAAAGTGCATTAAAATTGCGAAAAATTAAAGTAGTACTATTCACGTAGGTAAACCCATGGATAAAATTTTTTAATAATATCCGATATAGTGTAACGGCTATCATGGTCCGCTTTCACCGGGCAGACCCGGGTTCGACTCCCGGTATCGGAACATTTATTTTTTTGTTTTTGCAGTAACATCAACATTTTTAAGTTCAACAAAAGAATCAACATAATGCCTCCATTTAATTACTTTTTAGTTGGAAATTACCTCTTTTGTACATGTATATGGTCACTCTAAGTTTATGCATGAGTTATATGATATGCACTTTTTTTTTTGCATGTTTCTAGAATCACGAATATGTGCATAAAGAGAAATTAATCTCACGATTTGAGTAAATAAAAAAGTGTGGAATTTGGAAAGAGTTGTAATACAACTGTTGATATTTGATGATAAAATAAGATCATTGCCCTAATTTAGTAATAAGATATTATATAAATCTTAAAGCTTTTGTAAGTTCAGTAACTTTGAGAGATCCTAATGCTCAGACTCGACTGATCGAGTAGTAGTGTGCATGTAGCGCTACACTTGCTACCAAATTAATCAAATTGGGAAACTGAAATCTGCAGTAGCTACACTTACCTGAGTTACCTCATCATTTTAGTATATTTAATTTAAGTAAGAATTTGGTTGGTGCAACTCTGAAACTTTAATGGAAAGTGTAGTTTATTAGATTTAATTCATTGAAATATTTTCAAGTGATTAATCAGGATTAGTTTTTTTTAAAAATTACTAGATATATTACATACTATTTATTCTTAATCGATTAATATTTAAATCTTTATTGCAGTTTAATGATGTCTCAGAAAGAACATAAACAACGTATGAAGCTACCATCATTTAATGAACTTACTAGAAATTTTGAAAAAAAAGAATTAAATCAGAGAGGTAATATTCAAGATTCTTCAATTAGATCTACTATATCAAATCAAAATCAAAGATTTCCAATTCAATGGAATCAACCATCATTTCAACTAACTAATCAATATCCACTACATCAACATAATGTAATGGTTGATCCACACACACAAGATGTTAATGATTTAATTACTCCAATAAGAAATGAATTTGGACCACGAGTTCAATTACAACAAAATGATCCCAAAATTTTAATGAAAAGACCAAAGTTACAACCAATTCAATCTGTCCCAAGAACTCATCAAGCTACACCAACAATAATGAATGTTGGACCAGTGCATCTGGGAGCACCTCCTCCGCTTACTTTAATTTCTCAACAACAGTATCCATCATATCATCAATCTCAATTGAATCAACCACCTACCCTACCACCGCAACCAGCACCAACATCAGCACCTTCATCACAATCAAAATCAAAACAACATATTCAAAATGATAATACTTCAAATAATATGTGGATTAAAACTAATAATTTTTCATTTCCTCCAAAAAGAAAATCTCAAAATAACTCTGATTCCAATTTGGAAGCATCACCAATGAAACAGAGAAGAATATCAAATCAAACATCAATTCATACTTCAACTGGTTCTAACCATACTCCAACTTCTTCAATGGATTTGAATTTAAATAATATGTTAGAATTAATTAATCAGATGAGAGGAGCAGGTTCAACAATGAGAACAATAAATGAATTCAATGTATTAGGAGTTCAAAATTCTTTGAATAAATTACCACAATTGGATAATTTAAATATTAATGATCATGAAACCATTAATTTAATTAAAAACGTTCTTGATGAAATGCCTGATTTTACATTAAATTTGATTCTTCAAAATATTGAAATATTAAAAATATTGGTTGGTAATTGGATAACAGTTAAAAAATCTAATATTGGTTCTTACTTCAATCCACGTCTAACTCCTTTTAAACGAGAAAACCCATTATCTATGACTTCATTATCAGCAGCTTCTTCATCGGGTAATACTAATAAAATAGGTAGTAGAGGATCAACTGGAATTAAAACAAGACAAACCAAAAGCTTCCATAAAATATCAAAATCTGAACCAGCTGTAAATGAAATAAGAAAATTGAATAAAAGGGTTAGTGGATCAACTCCACAAACAGTTGGTAATTTAAATTTTGCATTGGCTAATAAATCAACAACTAAAACAAAAGAAAAGAAAGTTGGTTCAATGTCAACACCTGAAAAAATGGGAGAAACAGCAATGTTAAAAGTTGATCCAATTAAACCATCAATTGATAAAAGTGATGTTGCAGATTTTTATCCAAAAGGTGTTTTAATGCATGATTTATCAATTAAACCAAAAATGAAATGTTCACAATGTGGTTCAGAATCAACACCTGAATGGAGAAGAGGTCCTGAAACTGCAAAGATATTATGTAACGCTTGTGGATTATTTAGAACTAAATTGATTAAGAAATATGGTAAAGCAAAAGCTGAAGAAATGATGAAGACGAGAAGAGAAGATGGTAATGGTGAAGATAGAAGTACTATCTGAATTATTTATTTGTCTATTTGTTTAAAAATAAGATAATTAAAGC
Source organism: Ambrosiozyma neoplatypodis (assembly GCA_030567495.1). Classification (NCBI taxonomy): domain Eukaryota; kingdom Fungi; phylum Ascomycota; class Pichiomycetes; order Pichiales; family Pichiaceae; genus Ambrosiozyma; species Ambrosiozyma neoplatypodis. The sequence goes on along the minus strand of JAJLSG010000316.1, from coordinate 10,395 downwards.
TACCTGATTTTGTATAGATGTGTTGATATTAGATTCATATATGTTCTAGTTAGGGCGTATTGTATTGTTGTTTATATTTTCTAAAATTCAATCATCAATCTGGTTGTAAACATTAAGTAATTTTATTATGTAGTTAAGTGATCCGGAAAGCTATATAGCTACAAGTAATTAAAGGAGTCTTAATTAAATCAAAATTATAAAGGATCGAACCATGATTATGAATAAATAAAGTTTTGACTGACTGTTAATTCATATGTAGTTATATAATTAAAATTTTGAATCCACAGCTAGAGAACTTCAATTATATAAATGTATTTTGAAAAAAAAGGAGAGCAAAATAACATTAGCTATAGCTGTAACTTGCAAGTAATTATAATTTATAAGTTATGACCTATACACAAAAAGTTATCATCATTTCATTCCACAATTTCCACTACTGATTTTCTAGATTATATGAAGTTTTAGAGAATTTAATATCATCCTCTTTTACGGTTAATTATACCAGTATATACGTACGTAACAAAACTGCTGACTTTCTTTCCATCAAATATTTCGTAGCATTCCTTCTCTCTTCCAAATCAGGAAACCTCCCGCACAAGACTTGCTACCCGCTCCCGCAATGTGCACGGGTGCTCGGGAGAACCTCTTGTTTTTACTCCCGCTCGGAATTCCTGCCGTATAATTAATCCTCAAGACCAATCATATACGCACGTATCTCCAAATCACATTAAAATTCCGATTTTCTTTCTAATTGATCATGTTTCAAATAAAGTATATATATGTTATAGCAAAATCACATTCACAGACAATTCTAGTCATATCATAACTTCTAATTTAATCCATCATAATCATATACCCTCCGTTACCCCATGGAGTACGTGTACCGTGTACGTTTAAGACAATAGAATGGCAGCTCCAGTAAATTCCAAAACCGAGCCTCACCCTTGGAAAAATTTGACTTCTGATCGGATTATTGTTGGTTGCACAAAGAAAAGCGGCGACTGGGCATCCTATTTAGGAAAGTGACCTGACCCGGCCAAACTAGAATGAGCCCTACCATACTACATCTACTTGTTGCTCTCAAACCCGCGCTGCCCAATCCAGCATCCCGTCCCCTCCCTTTATGCCACGGAAAAACTTTCGCTCGGATCATCCTCTCCATTTCACTTAAATACTTGCGTATTCCTCCATTTGTTCCATTTTCTTTATTATATGCCTCTCTTCTTCTTTTTTTGAATTCTTTTGAAACCTCTTTGCAATCGTTTAGCTTATTTCCCATATATTTACAATGATATACAATCCTGCAGAGTCAAGAACACCACAGCATTTTACTCAGAATGCTAGAAATACAGTTTATAAAAATTTGAAGCCAAAACCAACAGGTAGTTCTACTTCTAAATCCTCAAAGAGCATAATTCAACAGCAACGACAACGTCTTCCTTCAATCAGCCAACTAGAACCACTTTTAAATCCTTCTTCCAATACAACTGATAATAAATTGAAACCATCTTCCTTCATCTTTTCAAAATTTAGTCGGAAACAGCAGGATCAAGAACAGCAGTCAAATTCAACTTATTCCGGTACATCTAAAGTTAACCGTGAGATTTTATCTAGTTCACATCCAGACTATTCTGATAATTATTCCATTAATTCAAGAGGTTCAGACAATTCTGTTTTTTCTTCAAATGGTTCAAGTTTAAATAGTATATCTTCAACTATATCATCATTATATTCATCTGATTTCCCTAAAAATGATAACTTTTCTATGGATAAATTCTTACCAATGAATATAAGTCAACAAGTTGTTGTAGTTGAACTATCCACAATATTAGATCATATATCATTAAATCCAATTGGTAATATTGGAAATCATGTTTTTAATGAATTAAATACAACATTAAGAAATTTAAGTTCTTCAAATAAAATTGATCCAGAAAACTCTCCAGAAAAACTGATTGATTGGAATTTAAACCTATTAAGAGTCTTACTGTTTATGAATATAGATAATTTACCAGATGATTATAAAGATAAAGATATATATGTTAGAATTAGTGAAAAATCAGCTGTTGATAATTTAACTTCAGAATTATTAAAAATTTTTAATGAAACTAAGAAAAATTCAAAAGATACAAAGAATCAAACTTTATTGAACAATGTTATGAATTTTAACTGTTTAACTAAGAAACAAGGACTAGATTATGATTCAAAGTCAAATGATTTATTTTTAAAAGTTGAAAAAATTAATGTTACATCGAATCAAGATTCTGAGGATTTCTTAAAACAATTAATTGATTCTGATTTATTTAATGAATTCAATATAGATTATAATTTCAAAAGATTAGTTGCTTCAATTTCAATTCAAAATTCATTAAAAACAACAACAACAACAAATAATAATAATAATTACAAATTATTAGCTTTAAGAAATTATTTTTTAAATTTAATTGTTGCAACTCAAACATTATTTGAATTCCATTATTCTGAGTTTAAAGGTCTAATTCATATTTCAAAATTATCACAAGATTATAAAAAAATCTTATGGGAAAGTATAAGAGAAAGAAATTTTAGTAAAATACAAGCCTTTGGAAGTTGTTGAACAACTAGTTCCATTAAATTACTAACAAATATTTATTTTCTACAATACGTTATACCACTATTCCTTTGTTTACTATATTTACAACTTATGATCATTAATGAACCCTTCTATACATATATGTTCTTTTTCTTTTTTAATTTACACTCCAGTACATGCAACTATTTGAATCATATAGCCGGCTACCACTCTCTTTTTTATATCCCCATTCAATTTTTTTTACTTTATACTGTTTATTTACGAGTTACATTTTACTTTTTTTTTCACACACTTTTTTTTTACATAATGATAATGTACATTAATATATTATTAATAATTGTTTTTAATTAAACAAATAAATAAGTAAAAGTAAAGAAAATAGAACAATAATTATCTCTTGTGTCTTTTGTTCATTTTATCCTTATAATATTTCTTACCACCACTCATTTTTTTTTCTTGAATTTCACTATAAGTACGTTTAAACCATTTCTTTGATTCATTATCATTTAATAATTCACCTAATAAACCTAAATCACCACCTTTTTCTTTACGTTTTAATTTATGTCTTGAACCATCAGTTGAACCAGTCATAATTTCACCAATTTGGAATCTTTCAGGTATGACAAATTTTTCTTTTTTATAAAATCTTTTTGGATCAATATATGATCTATTTTGTAATATTTGAAATTGTTGTTTTAAATTCACTGTTAATTCTTGTTTTGGTAATTCAAACCATTTTTCAGTCTTTTGTAATTTGATTTGTGTCTTATCTGTACCTTTAACTTGTTTATTATCATTTGAATTTTTTAAAATTGTTGTAATTGGATCATTTATTTTTGAAATTGAATTTTTACTACTTCCTTGTTTTGATTTTTTTAAATTATTTATTAATGATAATTCTAATGGATTGGATTTTAATTTCGGTAGTTTTTCAACTGATTGTTTTAATTCTTCAAATTGATTTCTTTCTGATTTTTTATTGTCTGTTTTATTATTATTATTATTTGGTCTTTTTGATTTTAACATCATATCAAATATATCATCTAGTGATAAATCATCTTCATGTGATGATAAATATTCTTCTGAGGTAGAACCTGATTCATGTATTGGCGTCAGATCTTTGGTTGACATTATGATTTTATGGAAGTATGATGACTTAAATGTACTACTTGATTGTAGTTGAAAACCTTTATTTAAATTAAAAAATTTTAAATTTAATTTTAAATTTTATTTTTTTTTTTATTTTTTTTCTGCGGCATGCGCCTGTGAGCCACGCTAGCACTTATCAATTGTTTTGTGAGCTTTATGTGGCGCTGCGAGCCTGCGGCCTGATTGCAGAAGGGATCGCGAATCGCGATACCTTAAATTATCGCTAAGAACAAAGAAATAATTATATTTGTAACTTCACAAAATCGTAGAATCATGAAAAAGATAATAAATTTAAGAGACAAGAAAAGAAAAATAATAAAAATTAACAACGTCAAATTGGAAATAAACTATAGATAAGACTAAACAAAATAAACAAGCACAAACAAAGAATTAAGAAAAATAAAAAGGAGAGTTATGCAAACGCAATTATCACAAAATATGTATAAGATGAACAAAAAGTGAAGGTATATATTTAAGTCACAGGAAAACAAAATAAAAGAAAGAAGGGAATAGACAAGATAAAATAAACAAGAGAGCTTCTTTCCAAATAAAAAAGTAAAAAATAAACAAGAAGGGGGTAAAAAATAACATGATTTGAAAACTATGTACAGTTAGTTTCAGAAGTAATAATTAGATCAAAAAGAGTAAATAATAATGGTTGAAGTTGAATAAGAAGAGGGTATTTATATTATTAGTTATTATCATTTAATTTAAATTTGAATAGATTCACTTAATGCAATTAACTTATCAATACTAGCTAAGTGTTTACTACCATAAGCTGAACCAGGAGTACTATTACCTGATTTTTCATTAGCAGTAATTAATTTCAAATAAGCTCTGATTCTTAAAACCAATGCTTTTTTCATTTCTTTATTTTCAGTTAATTCAACTAATTTTTGCACGACATAATTAGCAAATGGATCTTTCATCATTAAACTTAATGGAGTAGTTTCATCTAATGGTTGTTGAGCACCACCTGTATTACCTTTCATAACTTGATCATAAATTCTAACTCTATTTTCTTTATTTTGATGGATAATACATTTTTCAACAGCATTTGAAGCAAATTTATGTTTTGATAAATCAACTAAATTTTCTAAAACAACATTTAAAACAGCTTCTTTATATTCAACTCCACCATGTTCAATTATATGTTGAATAACATAATTACCAAATTGATCTTGAATTAAATAATAAATATAACTTTTCAGTTCATCTAAGATGAATTTTTGATCTTTTTCATCTGAAAATTCTAATAATCTTTGAATGACACGACAACCATATGGATGGGTTGATAAATGATAAATTTGATGTTTAATTGATTCTAAAATAAATGGAATTTTATCAATTGGAATACATTCAATTGCTTTTTGTACAACATGATTACCATTTTGATCTTTAACTAAATTTGGAAGATTATCTTTTAATTCATCCATAATTTCTAATTGATCAACAACAGGTAAGGCTTCAAGACATTTTTGAACAACTCTACAACCATACATTTGAAATGACAGATTATTATATTGACCTCTCATTGATTCAAATAAAATCTTTTGTTGAATTGAATTACCATATTCAAAATATTTTTGAATAACATAATTACCAAAAACATCAGTCATTAAATCAATTGAAAAGTTTCTTATTTCATTAAAAATAACTTCTTTTTCTTGTTCATTAGAAGTTGCTAATTGTTGTTGAATAAATCTTGAACCATGTTGATCTTTTGCAAATTCATAACCATGACCATAAATATCTCTTAATGTATATTCTTTATCATTTTTTTCACTTCTAAATTCTTCTAACAATGGTGATCTAACAATATGTTTTTTAGGTTTATTTGCCTTTGGTGATGATGCATTAGGTTTACCTTTTAAATTTTTATTTGAAATATTACCAGCAGAAGGTTTTGGAGAACGTGAAGGAGGGGAACATTGTCTATTATTTCCAACTGGACCAATACCAGCATGTGGTGGAATTGGAGTTGTAACAGGACTACCAGGCATAGATCCAGGTGGTTGAAACATACCATAAGGACCAAATGGAGGCATCATAAATGGAGGGGGTCTATTCATTAAACCAGGTTGAAAGAATGGATTAATAGCAGGTGATGAACTGTTTTCATCGCCAGTATTTGTTGAATCGGCAGATTGACCTTTTTCTTCAGCTGTATTTCCGTCAGGAGTACCAGGATTTGTATTTACAGTTGGTGGTGGAGGTGGTGGACCCATGAATTGAGACATCATTTGAGGCATTTGAAAGAAACTACCAGGTGGGATACCATATTGAGACATCATAGCCATATGTTGCATAAACATATTCATATCCATGTTCATATCACCAGTACTTGGAGGAAGTTGCATTTGAGGCATACTAGTAGAATTATCCAACATCATATTATTAGAATTTGCAGTTGAAGATGGAGTATTATTATCAAATGAAGGATGAAAAACTGGGGCAGCAGCTGGGTTCCAAATATTTTTAGTTGGTTCATTTGGATCTAAAATGATTGAACCATGTTCTGAAGAATGTGAATTAACTAATGGAGGAGCTGTATTAATATCCGAACCAAACGATAAATGTCTTGAATTTTCAGGAGATGCACCATTATTAGAAATATAACTTTCTAATTTTTCACTAAATGATTGTTTTCTAGAATCTCTAAAAACACCTTGTGGTGATGATAAATCTGGTTTAACTGTATTAAACATTGAAGATCTTCTACTTGAACCAACTAAATCACTACCAGCAGAAACATTAGGATTTAATGATTGTAAATTAGATGAACTTGATTTATTTAAATTTAATTTACCTAAACCTGATTCCAGTTCTCTTGTTTTTTCAGTAACTGATGCAAATCTTTCTAAGAAATTAGTTGCTCCAATAGAATGAGAACCTGCGTTAAAATTTGAGACACCAACACCAGCAACAGAAGCAGAACCAAATAAATTTGAAGCAAATCTTGATTTTTGAGCTTGTTGTTGAGCAGCAACTGGTGCACTTATTGCACTTAATGCATCTCTAAAACCATTTGGATTAAATAAATCAGAACCGGAATCACTTATAACAGCTTCATCAAAATTAGAAATGTTTTGAGTATTTAAAGTGGTGGCAGCAAAGACAGAATTGGCTTTCCCAAATAAATTTGCATTAGGTTGGCTTAAACCAGAAATAATTGATGCAACATCATCATTAGTATTCGAAAGACCTGTTGGAGGGACTGGGTTTGGAGCAGCAAATGATGCTTTTGATCCTGTTGATCTGTTATCCCAAGGACTTGAGGTAATAGGTTCATCAACTATATATTATAAGTTAAGTTAGTATGATAAGTTTTTGTTTGAAAGGGATATGAGTACTCAAAGAAGGAAAAAGGTTATTAGTACTTACCTGACATGCTTTTAAAAGCTTCCCAGTTTGTTGGCATTTTAGAAATAGTTGAAGACGTTATTGTTAAAATTTAAGGTTAATTAATATTAAAAGTGTTGTGTTGTTGTTTAATCAAAATGAATTAAATTTGTTTTGTAAAGAATGAACACCGATAAGTTATACTTGTTAACTCTATAAAGTGGCCGGGGGAAATATAAGTAATTAAGATAGGAAAAATGATAAACTATATACAGTAATGAATTATTATCAACCTTTGAAGTGAAAAAAGAGCTGCTTTCCTTTGATTATTATAAACAGGAAAATATTGGAGTGAACAGGATATTGAAAGGTTATTATCGAAAGGGGAAAGACGGGTTGATCAAAAAACAGTTGTGAGTTTGTGAGTTTGTGCGTTGATAAGAAGCAACTATGTACAGAATAATCTTTATCAGGAGAGTAAAAGTATAGACAGAATGAAGGGATGAAAGAAGTGGTTTGTGTAAAGGAATCCAAAAACAGTTCCAGATTACTCTGAATTAGTAAAAGTAAAATTAATTTAAAAAAGTTGTTGATTTTGAGCTGTGGCGGTGGTGGCGGTGGTGCGCAGGGTGCACGGGTGGCGAAGTAGATTGTATGTGGAGTAAGCTTGAAATGGAAAATAGGTTAGTTCAACAACTGGTTTATTCTGTTTCTATTCAGTCTGGATCAGTTCAAAGAATCATCATGGGTACTGCTCACACACAAATACTACGGGCTCTCAATGCTGTTAGAGAATCTTCAAATACTCTTCCTTTGGCTCAAGTCATAGCTAATATAATCAAACCAAAAACTTCTCTCCAATCAAGAATCCCAACTCCAATTAAAACCAACAAGGGAACAAAGAATGATGATAGTGATTATATTAATATTACTGATTTAATCCCCACACCACCAAATGAATTTCAACCATCATCAGTCATGAAATATTTTAAATCTACTTTATTAGAAGTAAATGTTAGAGATCCAAACGCTAAAATACACCCAAATGACTTTCTTACTTTAATCCCATCAAATAGACAAATCCCTATTAAAAATGTTGTTACTGCACGATCAGTATCCGATTTAACGAAGTATGGTGTCTATTATTTAGAATTTGAAACAAATCAAGATGCTATGAATTATCATCAATTTGCAAATGGAAGAGAATTAAATACCTTAAGATGTAATATTCGACCTGTTGAAAATTATGAACGTCAAATGGCATCGATTATATTTCCTTTTATTCCTTCAAAAGGTTTAATTGTATCTTTTCTTAAATTTGATTATTGGAATAAATATAAGGTGTCTGTTAATAATATCGACGAGTTAGAACCAAAATCATTTAAAGAAACTTTCAGGATTGATAATGATAATATATTTTCGGATTATGTAAATCAAAGAAGCATGTTAGCTTATAGATCAGAAACATCTGCTTTAACTCAATCAATGGATCAACAGAATTCGTCTGATGAGCATGTGCCCAAAGAAATAAAGCAAGATAAAAGATCTTTGAAACCATCAATTTACTCATTTCCTCTAATCAAAAGATCACAAGTTGTAATTCTTAGAGGATTCCCTAGAAACATCAATACGTATAAAATAGTTGATTTCTTTTGGAATTTAGAATTATATCCAGTTCCAAGAATGGCTTTAAGAAGATGCTTCACAGATAAAGATTCTGAACTATCAACATTCACTTTAATTTTTAAAGACTCTGAGAATGCTAGAAGATGTGTTGAACTAAGTAATGGTTTTAATTGGTTTCATGATCCAAATCTTCCTATTTGTAATTCTGAATTATTAGATGAAGAAATCGAGAATTGATTTAGTAAGCTAGAGAGATCAATTAATTTACATTATATTAATTTATATTATTTAGTTCATGTATATATATAACTCTTTTCTAATTTAAGTTTTGTTTCTATGTATTGATTGATTGAATTGGATTTGAATAATTAATCATATACTCTCGATAAACAATTGTAATAAGTAAACCGGGTAAAGCTCGGTAAACTGGTTTACTGCATAAGGAAATTAATTTTTTTGCGAGAAATTAATTCAAGAAAAAATAATTAAATTTAAGAGAGATTGATGAATCGATCACAAACCTATATATACTAGCTCCTATAGCTATATATAGAACACAATTAAAAAACAATTCACGTTGGAAGAAAGTATAATTAATTAAAAGAGAACAATTATATTTAGAATCAGAAATGAATTAAATTAACTATATGGTCGATCGGGTGGTATTTATAAAGAAATGATTGATTTATCAAAATTACTTTCAGACTTGAAAAATAGAAATACATATATATACCGTTAAGAATCTGAAGATTAATGAACTAATAAGATGATAAGTTGATATTAGAATCTATTGTTAACAACATATATGACTTGATCCATTAGCTAATCAATTTCATTCTACTGAATAAACTAAAAATCAATAAGATGATAAACAGTTAGAATTTACCAACATTTGATCAATTTAATCACATCTACATGTAACTTCATGAACTGATTTTGAAAGAAATTTTATTTATGAAAGCTTAAATGGTGGATCTAAATATATTGATATAAAATTATAAATGGAATTATAATAATAAATTATAGAAGATTTATTAGAAAATACGGAACATCTAATGAAAATTAAATGGAAATAATTTTAAAAGTTATAAAGGAATTCTTGGTAGTGAATTCAAAGAATTAATTAATCAAATTAATGATATGACTAATCAAACAACTGTGTCTTCCAAGTAGCTTTTGCTTTTTATTCAAGGTATGCTCTTCTGTTGATTTATGTTTTCTGGTTTATAGTATGATAATAAGTCATTTTTGTTAGTCTAATGATCAACAACTGGACCCATCAGCTTATCATACTTAGCATTATATCCATTCCATCAAATGTTTTTTTTTGATCAACTGCAATTTTTCTTGATAATGTTGAATCAGGAACGATGGAGAATCTATATTATCAATATGTTTTTAAAACGGTACGTATCAATAGGTGAAAGATCGTTAATATAACACTTATAATTCAATATAATAAATTTGAATGAATTACCATAATTAACTGGTAATTAACAGAAACTTTAATGAAGCATATATTTAGATATATATTCCATTTTATCAATTTAATTATATTAATTTAAAAATATTTTCAATTTGAATTAAAATATTATTATATTTCCTATGAACCCTAGCTGGTATACGATCGATATATACATACATTTTATATTTTAATTTTTAAGTCATATTTTAATAAGTTTAATTATATACGTATACGTATATAT
>JAJLSG010000315.1:0-48330 GCA_030567495.1 Ambrosiozyma neoplatypodis | reverse complement strand
CTGTTTCACTATTACTCTCTCCTCTCTCTCCAGTTTTTCACACAGTCAGTTTATTACTCTATACTTATTAATATATTATCCACTTATATCTTTTACATAACTACCCTGCCTTAGTTATCACTTTAAGAACACTTTCAACTTATATTAATTGCTATTAGTTATATTTCTGCTGCTAATGTCCGAATTATCCTCAGGTCATCCCTCAAATCCGAATTCACCTATCGTCCAGTCCATGGTCGATAGTCCAGCCAATAATTATCGTCAACAATATTACCTTATTTAACAAGGACACCAGATGAAGAAATTGGTCCAACAAATGGAACATAATGACCAAATTTATCATCTTTTTTTAAAAGCCATTGAATACTCACCAGAATTATGGTTGTAACAGTTTAGCGGACACTTCCAATTCCAATTATAATCATTCACCAACTTACTTTGATACTCCTGATCCTAGAAGTTCAGCAGGGGTTGACCAACTATAGATCTAGTGGTACTAATTGGAACACCATAAATTTCACCAATTGAGGAACCTTCTTGTTGATTTGGATTTGAACAACTGAAACCAGGACTAACAATTTTAGTTGTAACACCTGTAGCAGCTCCTTGAGTATATGCAGAACCAAAGAAACCAGGGCCTGAAAAATCAGTATTATCACCATATTCATGCTCATCACAAAAGAACCTGAATTTGAAACCAACATCTTGAAATGGAAAACCAATATTATCATCTCTTGCATCATTAATTGTAGTTGTAGTTTCTGAAATAACAGTTGATGAAAACTGAGGACTATGAAGGTGAACATTTAGTTGATAAAGATTTAGATAGATCTTCATTAAGAAGAGCTACTTTTGAGTAGCTACTTTTGAGTTAGCAAAAGAGTATAAGAAGCTTCATCCAGAAGAGAAGTTACCTCAGTATTTTTATCAGATAGATACGTTCTAGGCTTGAACCTCATCAATTTTTGGGCTTAATCTTTTTGAAAAGTTTGAATAATGCTGAAGCTGAAAGAAGGGTTTTGGAAGTTGCTGAACCTTCATTAGGCTTAATGTCTGTGTACTCTAAGGTGCAAGATTTGGTTAGTTCATCTACTACTATTAACTCAACCTCATCTGATCATACTGCTTTTACTGCTAAAAATGGAAATGGACATCAGATAGATACGTTAATAGCAATTAACAATTGAGCAAACTTAAATATGATGATTTATATTATAAAGAAATACCAACTTATTGTAAATTTTGGAAGCATAAAGAATGGAAAATCGGAAAGAACAATGTTACTTTAATTGGTAGAATTCAACTTGTTGATACAACTATACCATATGATAGAGATAGACAAGTAATCAGATTGTTATTATGTTAGTTTATATTAGTTTATATTAGTTTATATCACTTTTAATTTTCATTCAACTTTATTCCAATTTTATTTAAATTATTTTTCATTTAATTTTCGTTTAAGGTTACCTAACTAACATGAGTATTGTATAAGTTGATTGATTATTTAACTTTATCTCAATTGTCTGCTTCACGATTGATGGTACTTGATATAGTTATATAAAAAAAAAAAGAACTTGATCATATTTATGATTTTGATAACAACAAAAAAACTTTTTTTTCTTTATTAACATACTTGAAAGGTAATTTAAATTCAATCAGAAGTTTAGCTTTGATACTTCATACCAAACTCATTTAAGTAATTATTATATCATCAATATTTTTGGAAATGATAATGCAAGACTTGATTAATATGAAAAAATTTAAATACAACTTCTCAAATGTTTTTGATTCATGTAATATTAAACTAATGGATTTCTTCAAATGGAAAAATTAAAGTAGGGATGTTGATCAATTTTTAAAGTCTTCAGTTGATTCAATTCAAAAAGAAATTATCAATTTTGGCCCAGCATCAGCCGACTCTGCCTACTATAGTGTCCAATTTCGTTAAACAGCAGTAGATGGTGATATGTGATATTAGTGAGTATAAGACTAGCGTTAATGTGCAGTATTGAATATCGTTAATCAAGAAGAGAGAAGAGAATAAAGCTTAAGGACAATTCAAGTCTTCAAGAGGACAGCAAATTAAAGTGAGGCAGTGCTAAAAGCCACGACAGAATAAATGTTGTATGTACTTTCTTTAATTTGATTACTGGTTTTTTGTTTTACTTTATGAATTCTTTTACTTCTTTATTTTTCATTTAATTCAAATCATCCGGTTTTTGAATTATAATAATATTGATCTATCTTTTTTAAATTCTACAATAAAAAGTATAAATTAAACAACATTCAATATTGGTCCTTCAATACTTCTTAAAGCTCTACAACAATCAGCTAATATTTTAACACCTTCTTTAAGATCACTTTCACTAATGGTTGGTGGAGGACATATTCTAAGTCTTTTACCACCAGCAGCGCTACCAACTATCAAACCATTACAAGCACATAAAGCTGCTAAACGTCTACCATTAAATTTATCATCAACTTGATCAAGATCAAAAACCAAAGCTGCAAGCATACCATCACCACTAACTCCAGTAATTTCAGGAATATTTTCTTTCATTATTAATTCTCTTAACAATTTACCTTTTTCTAAAGATTGTGTACATATATCTTCTTCAACAAGAACTTCTAAAGCAGTAATAGCAGCTTCAGTTGCAGATGGTAAAGCAGCCATAGTTGATCCAATATCACCAACAACTAAAAGATCCATAACTTCTTTATTACCACTAACAGCAGAAATAGCAGTAACACCACCACCTAATGCTTTACCTAAACAAACTAAATCTGGTTTAGCACCATCAGCAACACTTTTCAATAAATGACCTGCTCTACCTAATCCTGCTTGAACTTCATCAGCAATGAATAAAACATTGTATTTTTGACATAATTCATAAGCTTTTTTAATATAACCTTCAGGTGGATTAACAACACCTGCAGAACCTTGAATTGGTTCAACCATAAAACCAGCAATTAATTCATGATCTTTTTTAAATGCTTCTTCTAAACTTTCAATATTACCATATTCAACAAAGACACCAGATGGAGAAATAGGACCAACAAATGGAACATAAGGACCAAATTTATCATCTCTTTTAGAAGCCATTGAATGAGTTGAAATTGTAATACCATGATAACAATCAGCAGTTGTTAAAATAAAAGCTTTATCTTCAGGAATTTGTTTTTTAATATAACCCCATTTTCTAGCTATCTTAGTAGCAGTATCAGTAGCATCAGCACCAGATAACATACAAACAGTACGTTCATAACCTAAAACTTCATTGATTTTAGCAGCTAATCTACCATAACTTGGTGAAAGAAGAGCAGTATTAACTAATGGACATGATTGTAAAGCTTTAACAGCAGCATCAACAATTTTAGGATGAGCATGACCCATGTTACCAACACTAAAGAAACATAAGAAATCAATGTATTTGTTTCCATCTTCATCCCATAAATATGAACCTGATTGTTTAACTATTGGAACTTGTAATGGAGTAAAACCTGATCTAACATGAGTATTGTATAAGTTGATTGATTGTTTAACTTTATCTGAATATTCAATTGTTTGCTTCATAATTAATGTTGTTTGATTTGATAGTTTTGAAAGAAAAAGAAGCAGTTGATTTGAAAGTTTCCAGAGTTCATCGATCAAACTGTTTAAATATGAAAATTCAATGGTCAAGTTTGCGACTCTGCGGAAGAAAAAAGCGGCTAAACAGCGGGACGTATATACGGGTTTTGATAAGGCACGTGATGAATGGCACGTGTAAGATTTTCGTTTTAGCTATAGCTATAGCTATTAGTTAAATTCATTCAATTACAAAGATAACTCTTAATAAATATAAGCCAGTTATATATAAAAGACATATAAATGAAAACTAAGTGATAAATAAATATAAGAATACAGAAAATGAAACACTAGAAATAAGAGAATTATTTATCATTTCTTAACTATTAGTATCAAATTGATTAACATCATTATTAGTATCATCAAAAAATAAACGGGTTAAAGCAACAGGTACATTTGAAAAAGAATCTACTGTAAGAGGTTCATAATCAGTTTCTTGCATATAAACATCATCATTAGGACCAAGAATATTAGTATTATTAAATTCTTCAAAATATGCATCTAACCAACATTTAATTGATAAATCATCATTTGGTAAAATAAATCCTAAATCAATTATACCTAATCTCATTGTTTTTTCAATTGTTAATTTTGTATTTTCAAGAACTTCTTTTACATTGAAACTACCATGATTCATCGTTGAACGTAATTTAATTAATGAGTCACTAAAACAGCATAATATTGAAACCAGTTTAAGCATACAAAAAAATCCATAATTTTGAGCTAATAAATCATGTTTAGATATTGAGAAATGAATTTCAGTTAAAAATTTTGATGCTTGTTTTGGATTCTTAATTATTTCAATTAATCTAGCATCAAATATACTTGGATCAAGATCGATATCTATTGGATCAAATCTAATTGAATGTTCAAGTTCATTAATATCTATATCATCTAGATTAGTTGCATTGGAATCAGTATCAGTGGAATTAATTTCAATAAAATTAGATCTAATTGTACTTTTGAAAAATCCATATTGACAACCCATTGTAACTGCAAACATTGATATTGGTGCAAAAGATAATAATAATAATTGGCTTTTAATAAAAATTAAATATTTTTTTGTATGATTTCCAAAAATTAATTCATTATCAGATAATTGTTTAAAAATACCATATGAAATTAAATTAGTTTTAGCAAATTCAAGTTCAAAAAATTTAGAATGTTGTTTTAATAATTTAACATTTTCCATTGTTAATAAATCAGGATGGAAAACAGTTGTATTTGTAAAAATCATCCATAAATAACAATTAAAGATTGTTAAAAAAATAAATGCTTTCAGTTTGATTGATATAGTTTTAGCAATTCTATCAAGTGTTCTACTTGATATATTTTGTGAAGAAGTTTTTGAAAACAGTTGATGAAATGAATCTAAAGATGCAATAAAACTAACAAATTTCTTTCTTATTCTAATAATATCATTTAATGAAATAGGATTAACTGAATTAAATAAAATTGAAACTTCTCTTTCTAAATTTGTAAACATAATAGTAATATTAGCATCTAAAATTGAAGGAGCAACAGAATCACTAAACATTTCACTAATCATCAATGGTGTTCCTAAATAAGCTGAATAATAACCATCTAATAATTTCAATCTAGACCAAAGAACTGAACAATTTTGAGGTGGTAATTGATAAACATAACAATCAGGGCCTTTCTTATACACATAACCTTTAATTGAAGAAGGATTTCTATGT
The DNA here is from genome assembly GCA_030567495.1 of Ambrosiozyma neoplatypodis. Lineage (NCBI taxonomy): Eukaryota > Fungi > Ascomycota > Pichiomycetes > Pichiales > Pichiaceae > Ambrosiozyma > Ambrosiozyma neoplatypodis. The sequence continues at coordinate 43,002 of JAJLSG010000315.1, read as the reverse complement.
AATCCAAGTTGAGTAGCTAATAAAATGCATTGTTTAACTATATAAGAGGATTTTGTTTGATCTAAACTATCTGTTACTAATTTTGAAAAATGATAGTAATTATCATTTAATATCATCAATGAAATAAGTGCTGAATAACTTTCTTTTCTTGGAAAATTTGATATTGCTAATGTATCAGTTGCTAATTTAATTATATGGCTTATTGAATTTTGATCAATTGTATAAAGAAATTTTGTAAAATTATCAGATTCAGTAAATATAATAGTTGATTGAGTAATAGCTAATATTAAAGAAATATCAGCATATGAATAAGTTTTTTTAGGTGGAACAAATGATCTTCTAGTTGAACCATCAACAATTTCAAAAAATGAATTAAATATTTCAATAACATGAGGCATATCAACAAATTCATTATACAATAAAGAATTCAAATGAGTTTTAAAATATTCTAATCTTTCTAAAATAGCATTAAAATTAGGTGAAATATAATCATCAATATTTAATATCATTTCATTTAATGGTGGATTAGAGCTAATTAAAGTAGGGAGATCAGTAGGTGAACCATTTGTAGATTTCCATGCATCTCTTTCATTAGAAAAGAATTTTAATAAAACATTTGTACAAGTTGGATTAATCATAGCAGCAATTGAACAAAGAAATGAAAGTGGACCTTGTATATATGTTCTACTCGGTTTTTTCAATATTGTGAATAATTTTAATGAATTTAATTTTTTATCAAGAATTGATTCTGATTTCTCATTGTTAGATTGTGATGAATATGATATGGAAGAACCGGTTATTGAAGGTGTTGTGGATAATGAACTTGAGGTTGGACTTTGATGTCTAAGTTTTTCTAAAGCAGCTATTTGGACTTTTAATTTATTCAATTCAGTAATCAGATCTTGAGTATTATTGTTGTTGTTCTTGTTGCTACTGCTGGTTGTTGTCTTACGCTTACTTTTCATAACTTTCCAAATACTATTTTGATTAGCTAAAGAAATTTGTTGATTTGAATCAGACTTTGTAGTTAATTGTGATTGAATTGATGTTTGAGGAGATGTATATTGACAAGTTTCAATACAGTTAGATTTAACACAACTATGGCATGGTAATTGTTTATCGCAACGTGTTTTCTTTCGTCTGCAATTGGTACAGACATGAGAAGCTCTATTTCTTTTCTTAGTCCTAAAGTCTGACTGTGTCATATCTGCTATTTATATTCATTGAATGAAATAGTGAATTTGCCATCTGTTACAGCTGTAATCTATTTAATGTACTAAAAATTGATTTACTTTCGGCCGCAAAAAAAGATTCAAATCGTGCGATACTCAAAATCTCTATTAACTATTAACTATACAAGGTCATCCAGGTTAAAGTCATAACTTTCCAAATTCAACAAATTATCAACATTGAAATGATCTTCCCAATTGGTTTGATAGGAAACAAACAAATCTTGTGCTTGAATTCCTTCATCAAGACTAATTGGATTATCATCAAATTCATTGGCTCCAACAACACCTTGTTTTCCATTCATTGGGAATAATAATTCTCTAATTCTAGTACTAACATCAGGATCTCTATTAAACAAATCTTTAGGTAATGATGATTGACTAATCTCATTTAATCTTTCATAAGCAATACTTGATAATTTTCTTAATTCTGGAATCATTGAACTATAATTAATATCTGGCCATCTTTCTCCAAATTTTTCAAGTAATGCAATTGTATCATTTAATTTACTTGATAACAAATTAATATCAAAATATTGTAATATCCAATCACTTTCAAACCACATCACATCTAATAAACAAGCAGCAGTTTCAGTCATATAAAGAACAGCAGTGTATAAATAAGAAACTTGAGCTTTTTTAGCATCTTTCATATATTCATCAATATATGAAATAATAGATTGAGTACATTCAATAAAAGCAGCTTGAGATGGATGAGGTATTCTTGGTGTTCTTCTTGTTAATCTAATATATAATGAATATTTTGAAATTAATCTAAATCTTATTTGATTAACTTTACCAAATTCTTCAGCTTTTAAAAACCATTTATCAACTCTACCTTTCATTTCTGAAATCCAAATATCAATATCTTTTGTACCAAGATCTTTATTAAGCCATAAAACTTCATGAACTTCTGTTTCACATAATCTAAAATAATGGAAATGTAATGCAGCAGATTTAGTCTGAGGACCACTATAATCTATTCCTTCAGCAGTTATAAATTCATCATCAATTGTAGTTGGTAAACCTATATTAATCATACTTTGTGGAACTGGGAATTTAATTTTTAAATTGGATGATAAATGACGTGACATTGATGAAAACACTAACCACAGTCTTCTTCTTGAATCTTGTTCAATTGGAGTCATTATATCAAATATACCACCATTTGATTGAGATATACTACTATTAATATTTTGATCTGATTTTGCTTGAAGTTCTGTTGAAGCACCAACTTCTTTATGTAAACCTAAATCTAAACACATTCTAATTGAAGAACGTAAACATTGAAATATATCAACAGGACATGGATTTGCAAATGCATAATGAGCAATAAGTAATGTTAATTGTAATTTAGCTAATTTTGATTCATATTTATGATTATAAATTAATGATATCAGAGTTGAAAATAAAGCAGAAGATGATGATAATGCATGTCTTTCAGATTTATGAATTAAAGTTGCTGCAGAGATTGCTAAGATTATACAAACTATAGCTTTTTCATATTGTGTTGATTGTTGTTGAATTAGTTTATCTTCTGAAAATACTTTATTTATTGTTGCCATTAAATAAGTTTTTGATAAAAGTGGATACTGAGGAAGATGTAAATCAACATAATTTCTAACTAATATATTAAGAACATCTTTTGGTATTGAATGAAGATCAACAGGTGGATGTAATTTAATAAATTGTTTTGTTGATACTCTTTTAGATTTATCTAAAGTGATATCAAATGGGGATGGTAATTGACTTGAATTAAAAAATAAAAATGAAAAATCATTTGATTGTTCTGAAGTTTCAAAAGCATGAATATATGGAGAAGCAGCATATTTAATTAATTCATAAGTTTGTTCTTCTTTATTATTAATTGATTTATGTTGTTTTAATTTATCTAGTTGAATTTCAAGTTGAGCAACTCTATCTTCCAAATACAGTGGGATACTTCTAGGCAATGGTTTCTTGATACCTTTAGCCCAAGCTTGACAATTAACACCAGCTTTTTCACAATTTGAACATCTTGGGAAAGTGTAATTACAAGGTATTCTTTTTGATTTGCAACGATAACATTTAGAGGAAGACCTGGAATGACCGGAAGTCAGTAACTGTTTAAGGAGTTCTAGGTCAACAATTTCATCCATATGTAAGATATCCTTTTGTGCTTGTTGATTTGATCTGATTCACCCTTTTTCTTTCAAAGAACTATATAGTTGTGTTTGATGTTGTTTAACTTGTTTTCGTACGCGGTCCGGAGAGAGTCCGAAGCGGGAAACTGCCGCCATAAATTTATTCAGCTACATGTAGTTTCTTCAACACCTGAAGTTGGTTCTTGTTCTTCAGCTTACAATTATGCCATCATTAGCAACTGGTGTTCAACAACTATGAGTAAACCGGCTGCTGAATCAACTCGAACAGTGTTAATAATCAATGATGGAGATGAAAACTATGGCTCAACATCAAATCAATTAAACGATTCAACAATTGAATCTGGAACAACTTCAAATTCAAATATTGAACAAGTTACACCATTTATAAGAAGACTTGTATTTTTATGTGCAGTTTCTAATACATTTTTATCAGCTTTGGATTCAACTTTAGTTTCAACTTTACTTACTGCAATTGCTTCTGATTTACAACAACTTCAAAATATTTCATGGGTGGCTACATCTTATTTACTTTCATGTGCTGCTTTTCAACCATTATTTGGTAAATTATCAAATGTTTTTGGTCGTAAGGTTATAATATTATTATGTACTTTAATGTTTGGACTTGGCTGTCTAATATCAGGTTTAAGTACTGATTTATGGACTTTAGTTATTGGTAGAAGTATTACAGGTATAGGTGGTGGTGGATTTAATACAATGTCTAGTATTACTATATCTGATGTTGTTGATATAAGACAAAGAGGTTTATATCAAGGTTATGTTAATATTGGGTTTCAATTAGGTGCTGCTTCTGGTGGATTAGTTGCAGGTATATTTCAAAGTACTTTAGGTTGGAGAACAGCTTTTTTAATTCAAGTTCCAGCATGTCTGTTAACAGGTTTATTAGTTTATTACTGTTTTGATTTACCTGCTGGATCACCAGGTTTAGGTATGAAAGGTTCACATTGGTCTAAAGTTAAGTCATTAGATTTTGTTGGTTCTATTTTACTTGTTTTTTCTTTATTCTGTTTAATGATTGCAATTTCAATGGATGGAACAGATATTGTCTCTTTAAATCCAAAATTCTTAGTATGGTTTATTATAGGTACAATTACTTTAGTGATATTTTATTTCTATGATTTAAAATATGCAATACAACCAATTATTCCAGTTAAACTTCTTCATCATAGAACAATTTTATCTGCTTCATTAGGTGTTTGGTTCATCAGTATGACAATGTTTGCTACAATGTATTATTTACCATTTTATTGGCAATCAGTTAAAGGATTAAGTCCATTAGATTCAGGTATTAGATTTATTCCAAGTACAATAGCAGCATCAGCATCATCTATTTTTGCTGGATATATGATTAGACGTACATCAACTTATAAGAAATTATTAGTTTCATCAGCTTGGGTTGTTATATTTGGTGGTATTTTCATTTTAAGTTCAACTAAAAATGATTCAATTATATTAGATTCAATTATTGGAGTTCCATTAAGATTTGGTACAGGTAGTATTATAACTGCTGTTTTAATTGCAATGATTTCAAGTGTTACATTTGAAGAACAAGCTTTAGTTACATCAATTTCATATGCATTTAGATCAACTGGTTCTACATTAGGTGTTTCATTAGCTTCTGCAGTTTTACAATTCATGTTAAGTCGTAAAATTAAGTTTAAATTTGATAATTTAGTTGATATTCCAGATGAATTAGTTGGTATTGTTGATAAAATTAAGAAATTAGCATTAGAAAATCCAGGTTTTGCATATAGTGAAGAATGTCCTGAATATTTCAAAAATAGTATTATTGAAAGTTATGATTATTCAGGTCATGCTGTTTTTATATTTATTTTATTAACTGGTATTGCATCTTTATTGTGTCTTGTTTTTGTTGCAGATCATAATCTAAATAAAAATGAAAATGATGATACATGTAATTGATTTTGAGTTAGAGATTATATACGTTTATTTATTAAATACATTATGCATTTTATACCACATTTACAAATCATTTTATTTACAAATTTAAGCAAATCAAAATCTATCTTTATTATAGACTATAAAATACTAAAACTAATTAAAACAAATAATAATGATACAAGATTGTAGTATGAAATAAATAATTAAACTTTTTAAAATAATCCAAAGACAAGAGTTAAAACTAATGCAAAAGTTGAAGCAAAACTTAATGAATAAAAATTGGATTCAACACCAGCAGTTGATGCAGAAGTTGAATTTGAAGAGGTAGAACCAGAACTTCCAGAAGAAGATGAAGCCTTAGAGTTAGAAGCATAAGTTGAAGAAGCATATGATGATCCTGATTTAGTGATAACACCAACTCCTGTATGAAGTGTAGCAGCTGGAGTACTTTCAGTTAAATCATCACCATCAACAATAACAGCAGTATCAGTAATTTCACCAGGTTCACCATCATAATAAGTAATATCAGTTTGAGTTGCAGTTTCTTCATTATAAGCTTGATCAAAAGTAACATAAACATAATCATGTCCAGCATAAGCAGCACAATTTTCACTACCTTCAACTTCAATCCAACCAGAAGCACCATCACATGCAATTGCAGTACCATCACTATCACAAACATATAAACCTGATAAAGAACATTCACCTGAAATATCATCAAAAGTACCATTTGTGAAAAGCTCATTTAAACAAGTAACGGTATCATCAACTTCACCTTCTTCTAATTGTAAACAAGCTAAATAATCTGGATTGTTTTCCCATAAAGCAGCTTCACCTGTATAAACAGCACCATCCCAGGTTTGAGTTTCAATGTCATCAAGATCGACAGTATAAGTAGCAGTTGCAGAAGCTTGTAAACAAAATAGACTGATTGAAAGTAAGGAATATAATTTGATAGACATTTTTAATATTTACTTAAAGTATACCAAGAAAGCCAAGAAAGCTGTAATTCAGGAAAAACTGCAAAAACATTTCAATTAATAGAATTTATAGAATTTATAGAAATAATGTAGAATGTAGAATTAGAAATGGGCATGGAGTGGGCACGTAATTTAATTGTAATCTGGCGGTCTCTCTCTCGGACTGGTTGTTCTCAGTCGGACGGTATATTCAAACACGTTATTTGTACTAATTCAATTCAACTCAGAAATGGTAAAATGGTAAACCAGAAATCTCCAGAGATAATCCAATTTCTAGAGATTGTTGAATCAGTCCCAATTGAACTTCAAAAACTTATCTTAATTCAAACTTTCAAAACTTATCCTGCAAAAATATCTAACTTTGATTCTTTTTTCAATTATTCAGATACGTTAATATTCATAGATACTGAATTTAATATTTCATTGGATGGATGTTGATCATGAAGAAAAAAATTTCAAAGATATCAATTTGATGCTTTTATTAATAATAATTTTAAATTATTTTCATTATCATTTAATCCTGGAGCTGATGATAATACCTTTTAACATTGTTGTATTTTAATTTATAGCTGTTTTTTTTTTGATTATTGTTGTTATTCTGAACTTGTTGTACATATAAAGAGTAATTAAAGACAAACTTGTAAATTGTAAAATTGGTTGGCTGTTTTATTCTCGGACTGAGTTTAATATTCGGATTAGGGGGAGAAATCGAAATCAAAATCAAATCGAAACAAGTTAAAGTCTTTTTAAAATGTCAATACAACTCCAATCCAAAGATGGTCAAAAAGAAATCACCAGAGATAGATCAATTCGTAACTACTGTTAAGTCATTGCCCATTGAACTTCATCATCACATCTTAATTCAAACTTTCAAAACTAATCTTACTAAAAGGTTTGATCTTAATTTATTACCACATTATTCAAAATTATTATTATTTTTAGATATTGAATTTGATATCACGTTGGATCAACCATACCATTATTTTAGCCTTGAAACTTTTTATAATAATAGATTACGTTTATTTGCATTCAAATTTGAAAGAAGATATGAATTAGAAATAATATGTGAAGCAATTCAAAATTCAAGCAAAGTTAATTTGATTATAAATAATGAAAGACCTATTTATGGAGATGACCCAGATGTCATAGATAAGAGAAAAGCAATATTAGAAACATGGATTAAAAATATTCCAAATATAATTAAAAATTTAAAATCATTTCAGTTTGATTTAAGAGATTCAAAGTTAGGTGATGAATTGAACTGGTTTAAAAATGTCACTCTTATTAAATATGATCATAGCTATAAAGACTTTAAAAGTATTGCTCATTATTTCCCAAATTTAAATACAATAGAGGTTTATTTCTCTATTAAAACACTAACTGAAATATCCAATTGGATTAATGCTTACCCTAAGCCAAATAAAACCAAAATTAGTTTCCAACTATTTAATGATCGTGCTTTTCCTATTACTGAAGAAAATGTTGAATTGCTTGTTGAAGCTTATAAAGAATATGATTTTAAATTTGAATTGAACCATCCATTCCTTGATAGAAATATTGTTAGATTATATTCTGAAATGCCAAAGGAAACTCCTTACTTAACTATAAGTGGTGGGTTTTCCAATGATGGGCCACTCAACTATGATTTACTTCCTAAAATTAAGAATATTAGAGGAATCAATATTCATACAAATTCATTCAATGATATTAGTTTAAAAAATCAGTATATCAAATTTTTATCTGCTAATGCTAGATCCTGCATTAATTTAGATATTGCATGTTTAAATCATTTATGGAAATTAGTTGTTTATGTCCCTTCTTTTCCGGGTATGTATGTTCTAATTAATGAAACATTTTTTAAATCATTACCCAACACATTAAGACATATCAAATTATCTGCATTATCAGGATTAAATGAAAAGAATCAATCATTTGTTTTACCAAGATTTATTCAAAGTTTTGAATGTGAAACCAAAAATTTACATTTATTCAATTTTGATAATTGTGAACATCTTTCAGATATTAGTTTGTGTAATACATATAAGGTTTTCGAAGATAATAAACTTTGGAATAATTTACCTAATTCATTAAATAAACTTGCTATCGATCCTCTAATTGATCTTGTATTTTCAACATCAAAAGAAATGGGTATCAGTTTAATTTCAAATATGAAAGAAATTGAATTATCAATTGAATCCTACTCTACGTGTGGTGTTATTTGTATTAACTCTGATTTAATTCCATCCTTAAAGGCATTATATGGGTACAAAGAAGGAAATATTGAAGACAAAGATACTGACGATGAAGACTCATTTGAAGAGAATCAAAAATTAGCACATAAATATGCTCAACCTTGGTGGAGAATTAATGTTACATCAAATACACAACTCAAATTAAATATCAAAGCAGATTTTAAAATAGGTATCATTGTTCCAGTTGATATTTCTGAAAATATTACAATTGAAGGTAATTATGAAGATCGTGCAGGTAATGGATTCATATTTACTAATTCTGGTGAATCAAGGATTCCCCATAATGATATTAAATCTTATGATCCAAAATATTTAAAAATTACTGAAAAGAATGGACTCATATTATATGATAGGAGTTATCGTAATCCTAAAGGTTTTAAACTTCCTGAAGATTTTGATCCTAGTGACGATTATTGGTACTAAAGATGTTGCATTTTCAGTTGAAGATGAAATGGGTTTGGTGTTTTCTAAATGTATATGTAAAATCATTTGAATTTATAGTTCTTTAAAATTAAATTTAATTAATCAAGTACATGTATTTAAATATTTTTCAAAGTTGTCTGGTTGTTTTAAACTCGGACTGGTGTTTTATTCGGACCACCTCAAAAAATGAAATGAAATCAAAACAAAACAACAAATTACAAGATTTCTTTTCTAATTTTCAAACAAAACTCTTTAAATAAGAACCTACATCAATCTCAATTAAAACATGGCTAAACCGAAGTCTTCAGAGATATCTCAATTTATAAATATCATTGATTCATTACCAATTGAACTACAAAAACATATCTTAATTAGAGCTTTTAAAACTAATGTTGTTACTAAAAGATTTGATCTTAATTCCTTATCAGTTTATTCAAAATTATTGTTGTTTTTAGATGTTGATTTTACTTTATCATTAGATTCATCATCGGACTCTTATTCATTAAATGCTTATTATAATAAATCGGATTATGTGTTTACTTTATCATTGAATAGATTATATCAATTAGAAAACATTTGTAAATCAATTCAAAGTTCAAATAGAATTACTTTAAGTATACGAAATAGATCTTCAAATTATTTTAATGTTAATATCAAGACAAGAAAAAAGAAGAATAGACATGCCAAACCCAAAGGATCAAAATCAAAATTAGATACATGGGTTGAAAAAAGTTTCAATTTTATTAAAAAATTTCAATCAATTGAATTTAATTTATGTGGTGTTAGTGAATTAGGTTATAAATCAGATTGGTTTAAAAATGTTACTGATATCAAGTATGATGATTTATATGAAGAATTCAAATCATATATTAGTTATTTTCCAAATTTAAAATCAATTGAAATTTCATTATATAATGGAAATCCAACTGAATTGTTAAATTGGACTAAAGGTTTACAAAAGAAAGTTCAAGTTAGTTTGAAGTTATCTAATAGGTTTTATCCAATCAGTAAACAATGTCTTGATATAATTGTTAATGAACCACAAATTAATGATGTTCAATTTTATCAATGTAGATTACAACTTGATGATAATATTGTTAAATTATATTCTATAGTTAAAAAACAAACAAATTTGAACTTAGTTGAAAGTACAGCTTCATATAATAAAGGTTATGAAAATCCAATTAATTATGATTTACTACCTGAAATTAAAAATATTTATGAATTATATATTGATTCAAAATCATTAAACAATATTATTTTAAAGAATCAATATGTTAAAAAACTATTACTTCGAACTGAAAATTGTGTTAATTTAAATATATCAGGATTAAATCATTTAAGAGAATTAAGTATTGGTGATACATATAATTTTATTCCAGATATTTTAATCAATGAAACATTTTTCCAATCATTACCAAATACATTAAGAGAAATTACAATTGGTCCATTATTACCATTAAATAAAATTGATAAATCATATTTAATTCCAAAATTTGTTGAAAGAATTGTATGTGAAACTAAGAATTTAAATTTAATTAATTTTAATAATTCTGAACATCTTTCAGAATTAACATTAATGAAAACAAATGGATTTTTTGAAGATAATAAAATTTGGAATAATTTACCTAATTCATTAAATGAAATTTATATTGATGGAGATGAAGATTATCAAGCACAAGAAGATTCATATAAAGAAATGGGTATTAATTTAAATTCAAATTTAAAAGAAATTGAATTATCAATTGGATATCAATCTAGAAGTAAAGTTATTTGTATTAATTCTGATTTAGTTCCATCATTAAAGGCATTATATGGATATAAGGAACCAAATGAAGATGAAGATGAAGAATCAGATGAAGATGAAGATGAAGATAATTATGATAATCAAAGTATAGCTGAAGATTATATTCAACCTTGGTTAAGAATCAACGTTACATCAAACACACAATTAAAATTAAATATTGGATCAGAATCAAGAGCAATTATTATAATTCCAATTGATATTTCTAAAAATATTACAATTGAAGGTAATGGATCAAATGCTACTAAAGAATATGCCAAAAAACTTGAAAAAAATGGATTAAGTTTATTTGATAGAGCATACAATGTTTATTCAGATTTTGGAGGTTCTGAAGATTCAGATTCAGATTCAGATTCAGATTATGGTTCTAATAAATCATTTGATTATAAGAAAGCTCAAGCAATTTTTGATGAATTAGAAGAAGATAGATATACATCCAGTGGGTTCCGTATTTATTAAATTAAATTTACTTCTATATTATGTATGTATGTATAATTAAAAAGATATTGTATTTCAAAAATAATGCACTGCTAACCAGTTAGTAGTTAGTAATATTAAAATATGACACGATCAAGAAATAAAGAAGAAGAGAGAAAAAAAAATAGATATTATAATTTAACAGAAATGAAATAACAAATTAAAAATAAATACAAAACTAAATTCATAAGATAATACAACAATCAACACATTTCGAATGATTATTCTCTGTTTCATTATAATTAGAATTATTATTAACATATTTTTGATTATTGTTGTTATTAATAGTTGGATCATTATCAATTGGTTCTTTCTTTTTATCCCCAAACAACTGTAAATAAATCAAATCAGCCTTCTTACCATTTTCTAATAAATCTCTATAATTATTTAATTTTAAATTTCTAATAATTTGAAATTTTTTAAATTGATCTTGATTTAATGAATCTAAATGAGATTCCATTGAATCAACCAATGAATTAATATTTGTTATTGTGACTTTCATTTGTTCGTTGTATTTATCTTCAGCTGTATCAGAATAAGATGATGAGCCAGTATTATGACGTTGTTTTGAAATATGTTGACCTTGTTGTTGTTGTTGTTGTTGTTTTAATTGATGTTGTTTTAATTTTTCTTCATCTTCTAATTGTAACTTTCTCATTTTTGTAGTTAAATATTCTAATCTATCCAACAAGATCTGATAATCATTTAAAACAGATTGAACTTCAGTTTTATTATCAGGAACATTATTTGTATTTTGATATGAATTATAAGGCATGATATGATATGATGATGGTCTATTAATAACTCTTGTCTATAAGCTGTTGAGATAACTAATAAAAGAGACGCAATAACAAGGATGACTTCAGCTGACTATGAAACACTATAATACCATTAATCTGATGATACTAGCCATGAACATGGAGACCATCTACATCCTCTTAAAGAGGTTAAAGCAGTTTAGAGCAGTTTAAAGGGCATTTTTGTATTTCTGTGGGAGTGGTTCGGTGCGCGTTAGGCGGATACGGTCCGGATATTAAACACAAGTGCACAAGTACAAAAGATATACAATATAATGATTCATGATTGATTCATGTTCATGTTCCTAGTGAAACACCAAGGGAAATACCAACAATAACAACAGCTAGGATGATTAATCCAATAATAACATACGTCTTATTCTCTCTCAATCTTTCTCTAATTCCAACTAATGGTTTTCTTGCTTTTAAACCAACTTCAAGATCAGTTGAATTACTCAGTAATACTTGTCTTGTAGCATCTGTTTCTGTTTCTGTTTCTTCTTCATTTATTGCGTGTAGTTCTTTAGTAGGTGATGTTGTAGGTACCGATTGATGTTTATTATAAGTTATATCTTTATCTTGAATTTCAATTTCAAATGGATTATCCATTTCATTTAATGGATTTGAAGAACGACCATAATTAGATATTGATGTTTTGTTATTATTATTTATATGATTCAATTTCAACGATAAATCATTCAATTTATTAACTAATAATTGATTTATAATTGTTTTTTTATTTAATAAAAATTCAATTTTTTTAATATCACCTTTTAATTTAACAATTTCATTACCTGTTATTTCATTATCATTTTTTAATGTTGATATTAAATTTAATAAATCTAATATTGAATCTTGAGTAACTTGTAATTGTAAATTGATTTTTTCATCATCATATGAAACAATACTATTATCTTCACTATCATTATCATTATCATTTAATATTGATTTATTTGTTAAATAATGTAATCTATCAATTAATATATTCAAATCATTTAATGATTCTTGAATAGATAGTTCATTTGTAGGTTCAAATGGATTTCCTGCCATCTTTTTTTAATTCTTAATAAATAAATATGAAATAGCAATATGAATCAAGTACTTTTTTTATAAAGAAACCCCAGAATAACCAAAATAATCAAAACCAATAAGAAAAAAAAAACACCCAATATCACCCAATCCCGTTTACCAATTAACTAAATGATATCAAACCATTTACAACATGTACCATCTAGAAGTCCCAGGTCTTTCTAGGCTGAATACACGTTAACTTTGTTATGGGACAGGCAAAGTGCCGAAGGTGCACGGGCGCAACACATTGGTAGCAGTATTTAAGGGGTAAACAACTACTTGTTGAATAACCTGATCAATCGTGAATGAATTAAAGTTATTTTATTATCAAATTATATAAGAACTACATGTTCATTCCATTCAATCCACAAAATTTAGAAAACTTTCCTTATTCTATTCTATTTATTGAATCATTTTTTATTGAAAATAAAATTATAATCAAAATATAGTTTTATTACATGTACATGTACTTATAATGAAAAACGAAAGCTGGTTTTAAAACTAATGATAGTAATTTAATTAAATTTTGTATCTAAAATCAATTTTATTAAATTGTTTTCTTGTGAATTAGTAAAACTACTTACTGTACATCAATTCTTACTAATCTTTTTTTTTTAAAAATACAATTCACAATCATTTAACAATGATTTATTGTAAACCAATAAACCATAAATGATAATTTTCATTCAATTAATATATTAATCCAAAACATAAAAGAGTATCAAATTAATCCAAGTAAACATCAATAAATCAAATTAACTTTGAATTTCAAATCTCCTTAAATTTTTAAAATCCTTAAAAAAAAAAGATCAAATTAATTCAATTAATTTCACCATATATTTGAATCTAATTTTAATGATTCTAAATTCTAATTAAAGTAATTTCTATTTCTACATGGAGATAATTAATACACTATAAACAATAGGTGCTGTTTAAAACACATGAATATTATACATATGAAATAATAATACATGAATCATGAATCACATATGAGCTTTGTATTAATATTGCGCTAACAGACACACTTGACACAGCCGTCACGTGACGCGACCATATTTAAGATAGCGGGTGGTATCAATACTTTGAATCTCGTTCGAAGTTTGAAATTTGAAGTAAACCCCAACTTTTTCATTTATTTGCAGTTTAGTCATAAAATAATTATTTAACAAAAGTTACATATAACAAATAAACATAAACCTACAATGAAGTACTCTACTCGATCAACTTATATTCCAGTACTTAAAGAGTATCAACTCCTTCAATTGAATATCTGGGCCACTATCAAACCCTGACTCCGACACTCCGAGTTTTGCATCTTTCTGCCCAAATGCTGCTCTCTGATTGGCCAGTCGTCGCCTTTGCCCTTTTCCCCATTGGCCAACTGCGGCTTTCTGTAATTCCTTTAAATTCTTCAACTTGAGCTTGAACTTGAACTTGATCAACCTTTATCACTGCTTTCTTTCCCATGAGGTGGTTATAGTCTTTGGTTAACCATCTTCAAATGAAGGTGTTATACTCTTTCTAATATCAACTGAAAGAATTACTATCTTTATTTTTTATCAGTATCACTAGACCTTGGTCTTTGACTTTTTGGTCGGTCCTTGGTCCTTGGTCCTTTGCCAATTATGTATGTTTTGTTTTCTTCAACTTTATTAGAAAAAGTTTTTGATTTCATTTACAATTACATTTACAATTAATTACATTTACTTAATTATATACAGTTATGCTCAATATTATATTCTCTGAACCCATTTTAAACTCGATTTGCTACTACTAAACCCCCCAATTAAAACCCACTGAGTCTAAGTCCCCTGGATGAAATTTATAGACATATTTTGTTTCATTTTTTTATTATAATTAAATTGATTAATTGTTTTACTTGATAATATTTTACTTTTTACTAATTACTAATTACTTTTACTAATTAAAAAGTCAAATAAATAGATTAAAAAAAATCTATACACAGGTAAAACAATTATATCTATATAAGAATATGAAATCATTCCTGCCGTCTTTTGTTAACTTAGCCACTTTGAGTAGGTTTAGGTAATATATTTTATTTACAATTGTTTGAAAATGTTTTTTTTTTTTTCTTTATATTTTTTTATACAATTGTAAATAAGTTGGGGAAACCTGAATCAATTTTTAAATTAGTTAATTTTTTTTTTCTTTTATCTAATATAAATTAAATCAAATTTTTATTTCATTTTAAATCATTGTAATTAAATTTGTAATTTGTAATTTGTAATTGAAAAATAAAAAAAAAGAAGAACCTTTAACTCAATTCAATCCACCAAAATGAATGTATTACCAAAACCAGAATATTATTATAATGCCAATTCAATTCAAACCAAATGAAAAATGAAAAGTATAAGTTAATATATATAACTTTATAGAATTAGATGAAACCAATAAAATAATGAAGTGTAATTGTTATACTATTGAAGTTACTCACTTTTTCAAATATATAAATCTTTAGCTATAGCTGTTCAAATTAATTGAAACATAATGTTCATCTTCTGAAAATGTAATTAAATTCATATTAATCAAAAATCTGGAAACACCAAAAAAAAATTGAAAAACTATTCACCAAATTAGGAAACATAAACTTCATAAGCATGCACCCAATTAATTAATTCTAATTATATAATCCATGCATGCATGGTCAAGTACCATATATAAATTTAATGTTAATGGAATGATCGACCCAATAATAAGAGAAACTCGGTTATGATAACGAAAAGAACCATAACTATGAAAATCACCATTTATATCTAATTCAAGTATAGAAACAAATATCGATTAATTGTAATTTGTAAAAGGTTGAAATATTAATCCACCGAGAGAGTCTCCATGAATCAATCAATTAATTAAAAAATTCATTGAAATTGTTATTTGAAACAGCTAGTAACTTAAATACCAATAAGAATTTCACAATTTTTAACATTGAATTAATAATCAGCTAGTAATAACACCAACCTTGGGAAACACAACAATTAACAATTAAGATCAATTGTTTCAACAATGTAAATTCATAAATTCAACATATATAGCTCGTTCAGTCTAATAATAATTGATATTTGGGTCTGTCTGCCTCTGAAAAAAAAACATAGAAGCATTCTAATTTCAATCGAAAGTAAACCAATTCAACAAAACAATTGAGTTGTAATGACCTAGAATCCAAATGAGCATGAGTATAAGTAAATAGAGAAATGATATTGTTGATTAATAACCAATTCTTGAAAGAAAAAGGTGTAGTTAAAACAGGAAAAACAGCTATAGTTGTCCTTTAAATAGGTGAAATTAAATTACACTGCAATAAATCGTAAAAACCAGCCATCGCCAGCCTCCCGCACCACACGTGGCACAGTGCGCCACAGACGGCTCAGGGGATTGGTCCTGCGGCGTATGGGCAATTAAAGAATTGGCCAGAGCTTTCTTTCAGATTTCCAGATACCTTTCTTTTGCTTTGGATTCTGATAGAACTAAATTTAAATTTTAAAAATACAATCAAGGATATGTTAACAGCAAGCTATAAATAAAGGGTTCATTGCCATCGTTTATTATTCTCGATCATCTCTTCTTTCTTCTTGATTCAATTGGAAAAAAAAAATCATTATATAAACATGTCTGCTCCAACAAGAAGACTTTCAATGAAGATATTTCAATCTTCTGATAAAAATAAATCTAAAGATAGATTGAATTCTCCAGTTAAAGATTTAAAATTATTTTCAACTTCTGAAAAGAATAAATCAAAAGATAAATTATTAATTAATTCACCAGCTAATCAAAAATTTAACACTGAAAAAGAAAAAGAAAATCATAACAAGTCATCAACAAAATCAAGATTAAAACATCATCAAAATCATAAAGTTGGTACACAAGCAACAAAAAAACCTGAATATGTTACAAAATTATCAAATTTAACAGCACATGGTTGGTCTGTAATTCCACCAAATCCATGTTCATTTGAAATTAGAGATGATTTAATTGAAGATATTATAACTCCATTTAGAGCTTATGTTAAATCTGCAATGTTACCAAGTACTAGTTTTGATGAACATACAATAAAACCTCAAATTTGGCATCAATTTGCAACTCATGTTTATGTTAAATTTGGTTTACAATTGATTCATACATGTAATTTATCAAATACAGATTGTTTAAATTGTGGTAATGAATTTGAATTAATTGAAACTGTTACACCTTATTTACCTGAAAGTATTGATAAATTAATATCTGGTTTAGGTAGTATTACAGATGAATCTGGTTCACCAAGAAAAGTTCAATTAATGTTTCCTAAAACAACTATAAAAACTGCTTTTTATAATGCAAATGTTCATAATAATATGAGATTAGGTTTATTAAATTTACCAATTTCAAATGAATTCAATCAAGAATTAGTTTTTGGTTTATTTTGGTCTGATTTAGAAGGTTATAATAAAGTTAAATTATATGCTAAATGTTATCTAAATAAAATGAGAAATGAAGTTTTTAAATCAAAAGATGGTAAAGAAATTTGGTATGCACCACCTGTTGTTAAAGGTTTACTGGAACAAGATATTGTTAATCCAAACATTCAAGAATCTTTAAAATATTGGAGAATTTATTATATATGGTCAATGAAATTAGAAGAATTTATAGAATTATTAAATAATGATAAAGATAAATTACCAAAAGAAACTATATTTGAACAATTAAAATTAACTTATTGTAAATTATCAACACTTGAATTATTACAAGATATTAGATTAGGTTATATACATGATTCAGCTTATGAATATTTATTTAGTCGTTCATTTAAAATGACTGAAACTGGTTATGCTTCAAATGGTGGATCAATTGGTCAATTATGTATTATTGATAAAAAGAATTATAATATGAGAACAACTCCATTTACTTTAGGTCATCCTGATTTAAGTTTTGCTACTATATTAGCTCCTGCTTCAAGAATTGAATTTTCGGAATGTAAACTGGGAACATCTTCAACTTATAATAGAGAAGATTTAACTGATTATTTATTTAATCAATCTTTTTTAAAGAAAAAAAATTTCAATTGAATATTAATTCACCTTATATTATATTAATTTATTCTTAACTATAGTGAAGTAAATAAATTCATCTTCTTTTCATATTTATTCTTCTTGTATTTGTTGTTGTATTTGTTGTTGTTGTGTTTTTATCTTTTATTTGTTTGATGAACTGCATTTGCATCGGTTAAATTTGGTTTTCAATTCCAACCATTTCTTTACTTAATTGTTTATATTTTTTATGATACCATTATATATAAGGGTATCTCCTATTATTATTTCTTATTGGACAATATATATGTGTTTTAATATAAAAATTGGATTTCTTTAATAAAACATCAACTGAATATCTCTTGATCAGTCGGCTACTAATACGTCGCTCCATCTGCGATGATTTCCTCGAACAGACCGCGTAGAGAGCCGATCTCAAATTTGAATTTTGCAACTATTTAAACCTGCTTTTATCCATTTTCTATATTGATTTCTTTCATTTCTATTTAACAACTTTATTCCATCTTTGTTATTCATAAACAAATTACAAACACTCATTTTACTAAAAGAAATTTAACATGCCAGATATTGTCTTTGATATTATTGGAACCTGTATAGGTTATGATGTTATGCTTAAAGCTATTGATTTAAGACTTGGAGATAAGCTGAAATCTCATAATATTAACACCGAAGTGTTTTTCACAGCTTGGGGTGCTTTATGTGAAAAAGAATATTCATATTTATCACAAATTGGTGAATATCAACCAACTAAGAAAATCTTAAGATCAATTTTTTTTAGAACTTTATTCTTATCAGGTATTCAAAATCCAGAAAGTATTGCAACTGAAGATGATTTAGAATATTTATCACAACAATGGTTGAAATTACAAGCTAGAGATGGATTAGCTGAAATGTGGGATTATTTAAGAAAGAATGGATTTACTGTTTGGTGTTTAACTGATGGTGATAGTGAAAGAGTTAAAGGTTATTTTAAAAATTCAAATTTATATATGCCAGATGAAAACATTGTTTCTTGTGACTCATTAGGATTTGGTAAACCAACTCCAGCTGTTTATGAATATATGTTAAATAAGATTCCAGGTAAAGGTAATGATGCATGGTTTGGTGCTGCTCATGCTTGGGATTGTGCTGCAGCTAGAAAAGCTGGTTTTAAAACTGCTTGGTCTGATGTTTATGAAAAATATCCATGTCAAGATATCTTTGGTGAATTTGATATTGTTGCTTATGGTTTAAAAGATTTAGGTGAAAAAGTTGTTGCTGAACATAAAAGATTAACTTCTGGTTCTTCTAAACTTTGATTTAATTATTATAGGTTTAGTTATTTCTCGTTTATAAAATTCTTATACACACTCTTTTTTCTTTACATTGATATCTATATATACATTGATTGAATATATAAATCTACTAGACTGTTATTATAATAAAATGAATTGAATAATCAAATTTGATCTGGTAATAACTTCGGAAATAAACCTCTATAAAAACCCGTACCGCACCAACTTTCCCGTTGTTCTCAAACGCGTCAGTTTAGTGCAAATGATCGCAGTGGTTAGCTGACTTACATGGCTGTTCTTGATCACCAAATTGCTTCAGATCAAATATAAAGTCCTAATGTTATCCAATTATGCCAATCAACTGCTCTTTTATAGTCTACAAGAAAAAAGAAATTGAATATTCCCGTTGAATAAAACAAAAAAGAATCATCAATAATAAATAATAAATAGATAATAGATATAATCAAATGACTTCACTTTTAATTGAAAATATTTATGAAATATCAGGTAGACAAGCTATAGTTACAGGAGGTGGATCAGGTATTGGACAAATGATAGCTAAAGGTTTTGCAGCTAATAATGTTGATGTTGCAATTGTTGATTTATTTCAAGATAGATTAGATGAAACAGTTTCTGAATGTGAAAAGATTAAACTTGAAACTGGATCAAAATCCAAAATCACAACATTATGTTATGATCTTGGTAATGAAGAATCAAACAAACAATTGGTTGATTATATTAATAAAAATTATGAAAATGTTGATATTTTAATTAATTGTGCTGGTATTAGAAGACAACAAAATGTTACTTTTGAACCTGGTCAATCATTAGAAAAATTACATGAAGCTACAAATTCAATTGGTTGGAAAGATTTCCATGATGTTTTTGATGTTAATGTTTTTGGTATGTATTTTTTAACTGCTGGTTTAGTTCAAAAATTAGGTGAAGCAGCTGCTAAAGGTGATGGTAGAGGTTGTGTTATTTGTTTTTCTTCACCAGCTTCAGTTCATAATAATCAATTTGTTCCAACGTATCAATTATCTAAAGTTTCAATTGATCATATGGTTAGAATTATGGCAGCTGAATTTGCTGATAAATATATTAGAGTTAATGCTATTTCACCAGGTTTATATGAATCAAGAATGACTCCAATGGCACCTGATGATCCAAGATCAAATATGAAATATGTTCATTTAGTTCCAGCTAGAAGAGCAGGTACAATCGAAGAAATGGTTGCATGTGTTATGTTTTTATGTTCTAAAGGTGGTGCTTATATGGATGGTAGAAATATTAGAATGGAAGGTGGTAGATTATTAACTTTAAAAGGTCACATTTATAGTGATGAATGATTGATATTCTTTAATTTACATTAACATTCAATTTTAATTTGCATTCATATAACTTTTTCATTTATTTTTCATGTCTTGATATTATTCATTTAAACTTAAAAATACTATTTAATAAATCAATTTAAATTTAAATCTTTTACAACGATTAGTAAATAGTGTATGATTTTTGTGATTTTATCAAGTAATAAAAACTCCTAAATCCATCTAGCACAGCTTGTAATTGTAATACTGCTAGATATAGTGATTTCCTTTACCTACCCTTACGGACTTCTTATGAAGGAGCAAGCTATATATCTAGAGTTCTCGTCGTCCTCCTCTGCTCGATGATTTACAGCTGGAGAGCTCTTTTTCCTATCTTCCGCGTCATTAAATCCATCAAATTCAAAAGAAAACACCTCAAAATCAAATCCATCGCATCATATTAGTTCACATCATAACCAACAGCTCTTCAATCAACCAACTTTACCATGAGTTACTCAATAAACCATCTCAACATCTACTAACCAATTCCACTTTCTTCGCAGACTACAGCCAGCTCCCACTTATTTTTTTTTTATAATTTAAGTTTCTAAAAAATTATCTCTTCACCCCATGGATACCGCCGCATCTCCGTTTCAGCCTTGCACCCCCTGGAATTCTAGCCGTTTCCCGGATTAACTCTCGGGGAGTTCAGCCGTTCTTCAGATCTCAAGTCCAGCAGAACAGAGTAAATTGGGATTTTGTAAGGTGGTTGAACTTAATTAAGTTGTATATCATATTGAATAAATGAACTTATCCAACTTATAAAATATGATTAAATTTAATGGAATCTTAACCAAGAAAAAAATAACTCAGTTACCCCGTATTTTTTAAATAAATAACGGACTGGTTATAGAGATTCCGAACATCGTAAAAGCTCTAGGCCAATCAAATCATGATATTTTTTCATCGAGTTACTGGCATCCGTAAAAAACTTTTCTGGAAAGAAACAACAGCCTAAAATTCGGACTCTTCCTTGATTCAGATAACCCCTCCTCTTTCTCTTGATGGCCCCCTCTCTTTTGTTTGTTAATGCTCTTTTCAACCACCTTTTTCTGCTACTTCAACACTTAAATTGAATGTTTACCCTTTAATCTGTAAATATAACAACTATACAACAACGACCTTTAAAAACGTTATACGGCTGTTAGTTCTAGCCTTGCTATTGAGCCATACTATAATCTGTATATTTGATGGTTTCCGGTTTGTGGCCGAATTATGCTCCCAACAGTCTCTCCGATACAATTAAAGCCACTACAAAATAACGCAGATTGAGAGATTCATACATCTTTTTCAACGTGTTATAAAATTTCTCTATAGCTAAACTATTTATATTGCTGCTATTTTCCTGTTTTTTTTAACTTCTTCATTTATTCATTTTTTTATCATGTTCTCTTTTTTTATTCTTTTTTTTTCTATTTCATAATTATTTATAAAAAAAAAAAAAAAATCTTTGATTCATTTCCCATTTTATTGAATTAATGTATTCAAAATCAACTACTCCATCAAATCAATATACTCAACAAATTCAAGATACCCCTATTTCAAGTATGTCAAATAGTGATAAAATGATTGATTTAGAAAAACAAATATCAAATGATCAAGAATCAATCGATTCACAATATCAACAAGAACATGAAGATCCAATTGCATATTATCATAATAATGAACATGATGTTTCATCAGTTACAAAAATTCATACTTCATCAGATGGTACATTTGTTTATTTAGGTGAAAAGAAATATTATAGAGATGAATTTTTAAGAGCTTTTGGTGGTGATATGAGAGCTGGTATAAGTACACCTTCAGTTCATAGATTTGCAAATAGTGCTCCATTAGGTTTATCTGCTTTTGCTTTAACTACATTTGTCTTATCTTTAGTGAATACAGGTGCAAGAGGTGTCACTCATAGTAATGTTGTTGCTGGTTTAGCAATGTTTTATGGTGGATTTATTCAATTACTGGCTGGTATGTGGGAAATGGCTATGGAAAATACTTTTGGTGCTTTAGCTTTATCATCATATGGTGGTTTTTGGATGTCATATTCAACTTTATCAATTCCATGGTTTGGTATTGTTGATGCATATGCTGATTCTCCTGAAGAATTAGAAAATGTTGTTGGTTTCTTTTTACTTGGTTGGGCAATTTTTACAAGTATGTTGGTTCTGTGTACTTTAAAATCAACTTATGCATTTTCAGCTTTATTTGTTACTTTAGATATTACATTCATATTGTTAACAATTGGTGCATTTACTGGTATTATTGGCTGTACAAGAGCTGGTGGTGTTATGGGTATAATTACTGCATTTGTTGCTTGGTATAATGCATATGCTGGTTTAGCTAATCATGAAAATGCTTATTTACTTGTGAAACCATATCAAATTAGACAACATACAAATACTGTTGCAGATACCATGAGTACATTAAGTAAAACAATTAGTAGAAAAAATAGCAGAAGAGCTTCAATTTCTTCCAAACGTCATTGAACATAACTTGTTTCTTTGTGTTTCTCCCTTTTAACTGCATAATAGATTATATTTTACATCATTTCATTTTAACTAGGTTTATATATTTATATCCTTTTCTTTTGTTTTTTTAGTGTACCTTTTCCCCTGTTTTGTATCATGAATTTATGACTTTCAAAATTATACATTTCTTTCATTATTTATAGAAAGCTATTTAGATATATTGATAAAATAAGAAATATTAATTCATCATTACATGCACATATACAAATAACAAATTGAACTACAATTAACGTATACCCTTATACGTATAGTTTTAATTAATTAATATAGATCCATATTCCAGATCAAATCAATATATTGTTATCAATTAAATAATTCATCAAATTACGGTAATAAAAAAAAAGCACGTTACAATTTTCAAAACATGAATGGAATAACTTATAGAATTAGAATTAAATGCATATGGACTGGAAATAGCCCCAGATCGAATTAATTCATAGGGAAGAGAAAAATTATATAAGGGTTACATATAGAGCTAATACGGATTTCCTCCCTGTATGGCTAAAAGTCATGACATATACGGTCGTTAATATAATTCCATGTTATTGTAATCAAATTGAGTACGTGTATGTGTATATTTGAAATTTATATTACAAGTTGAATTAAACAAACAATTCAAACCACCATCTCGATAATTTGAATCATTTGATATCATGTAAGGCATGATAAGGCATCGATCTAACTTTTTTAAGTTTTAACTAACTAACTAGAGGTTATTTCGGCAACTTTTCAACGGAGATGAAGAATTTTATTTCGGAGTATAGAGACACTGAATTTTAAGTTCTACGGGTTTGTTTTTCCAATCAATTGGAAATTTTTGAAATTTTCTTTAACTCAAATGAATATTACTTGTACGTCATTCAGATTAATAAAATCAGTATACGGATAACTACAAGCTGGTTTAATTAAACAAATTAATAAATTAATTAACTATTTTTTTTTTTAATATAATTATAACTATAAAAATCAAAACAAGCACATTTATATATAGCAACTATTAGCAAGGGTTCAATACAACTCTTTAATTGTATAACATATATCAATCATTGACAATCAAGTTAATTAAATATCCAATCTAACACAATGTTAAGCCAGTTCTAGCGCTTAATAAAGGTCAGATATCCGATCTTGATAAAATTGCCCTAATTATAATTAAATTGCCCTTAATTAACTTAATGATATCTTATTATTATAATCAATTTCCATTCACATAATATAGCACATGCACATGTAGTAGTTACATATCTGCTGTTTTCGATCCATACGTAATCAATTCACATACAAACTGCATGGATAGATTTATATGATTTCACAAGATTAATTAATTATGATGATTTGACGTTAATCAAACTTAAAAGAAACAACTTTATGATTTTAATTCATTCAACATATTTTGATAAATTTGATGTAATTATACCTTATAAGTTATAACCACTTAATTTAATACTAACTAATATTTTTTAATTATTAAAATTCAACAATGTGTAATATAATGTTGTAATAGTTAGTTGTGATAGTTGGTTTGAATGTACTTTGGGCTAGTAATTGGGTTCGTGATGTAGAGTTGGGAACTCTGTTGTTATAATAGCTTCGATCTAGCAAGTAATGTGTTGTGTTAAAGAGCCTTCTAAAGTAGTTGTCACTATATTAAGATAAGATGAGTCTGGTTAAGCCTGAGCTCTAAGAATACATAGAAGAGAAGAACTACACAATTATAAAGTAACAAGAAAATTTCTCATAGTGTGTGTACAGTTGACACTTGCCTATTTTGGCAGTCACTTTATTACACAATGTTGGATATCATTTATCTTAACCAAATGTAGTTTCAACTAAATATAACTGAGTCTATAAATGAAAGATCTGTATTATGTAATTCTGGGAATATGATATATAGTTTGAAATTAAAAATATTAAAAATAACCAGAAAATCAAAAACCAAAAGAAATTAAATTAAATAAAACCAAATCCAGAATGTAGTTTAATACAGCTAAAATATCATTTGATATACCAGATATACCAGATATACCAGATATACCAGATATACCAGATATACCAGATATACTAGATATACCAGATATCCATTTGAACATGAAGATACGGGAATATTGTGATTGAAACTAAAGTTGAACATGAACATAAAAAAAGTTAAAGTTAAAGTTGGTCCAAACGAATATTTAATACTTCAATGAAAAATTTAAAGTTAAACTTTTGAAAGAAACTGATAACTGAAATTAAAATTCCATTGATTGAATTAGAATTTGATTATGATGATTAGTGTGATTCAACCAGCTTTAACCACACTCTTCATATTAGAGTAAGATCAACAGAAACTCCTCATCCAAGTGATAATGAAACTGAAATACAATTCAACACCTTTATCTTAGAGCAAAGACATAATCAACATGATAGTGAACCTTACCTAGAATTAAAACACATAAAAATGTTAAATCCATTGCAACACCAAATCAACATTGCTGTTGAAGATAACTCAAGAAACATTTTTAGACCAAAGCCTAGGAAAATAATTAACACATAATGATAAAATCCTAGAAACATAATTCAAAACCTTCAATCTATGTACCTGTAGTAACTTTAAACCTATTTGAGAGTACTTGTAATTTGTAAATGATACTTAATTGAATGTGTAATCAAACATTGTTTTAATTCATCAGATGATCATAGTTCAACAATTAAAAATGAATATGAAAGGTAAAATGGAATTTGTTCAAATTAATATTGATTCAAAAAAGAGTGATCTACCACAAAATATTAATTCTAGTTTAAAAGTTTTTCTTGATTATGTTGTTAAGAAAGGTGATGAAAAAGAGCAAATTGAAAATCAAAATGCTGCAATTAGAAGTATGAAACTAAATTCAAGTTTGATGGGATAGCTAAATCAATTTAAAAGTGTAACATTGATTTAATTTCAGTTATCACTAATTGAACAAGTGAATATCCATGATATGGGAGTGTATTTGAGTTGATATAAGTTTATGATAAAGAGTAGAAAAGAATGAAATCAAGAGTTAAAGGGACGAAGGCAAATTGAAGAAATGCGTTATTCTTTTAATCGACAAATCACATTGAAGGAGACCACGTGACGCATATTGACCTCTCCAGTCCAATTAAAATGAGCTAAGTTAAGACAAAGTATAGACATGATGTTTAATATAATACAAAATTAAGACATTAAAATCAAATTAAAAATAACGTATTATTACTATAAATAAATTAATTAAAAAAGAATATCATTAAATTGTAGAATAAATTAATTATACTAATTAAGTTCAAAAAAAAAGAACAACAAACAAATAAACAAACATAATATGAAAACAATTAAATATAGAAAGAAGAAGAAAGAAAAAAAAGAGATGTAATTAGGAAAAGTTAAAAGATATTAAATTAAAATGACGGAAAATTATATTATATTAAGGTAAGGTAAGGTAAGTTTAAAATTGAATTATAAAACAGTACCCTTGTTTTGTTTTCTTTCAGTTGAATAATTCTTCCAGACAGCAACACATGGGAAAGCAGCAGCAATAACACAAGCAGCAGCAATACAAGAATCTCTTTGAGAAACACCCCAAGCATGATTAATTGCATCTCTAGTTTCAGAACCAACAGCATAAGTCATTTGAGTTAAATAACCACCATTATAAATAGTTAAGTAATCAGCTTTAGTTTCTTCAGGTAATGCATCTAATAAAGCATCTGGGAAAGTATTACTGTTAATAGCACCTGCAATAGCACCACCAATAGCAGAACCAATAGAAGAGAATAAACCAATTAATGAAAGCATTAATGGAACATCATCTAAACTACCAGCAGCCATAACAGCCATTTGATAACCAATAACCATAGTTCCACCACCAAAAGCAATAAAGATTTGACACATAATTAAATAGTTAATTTTAGATTCTTCACCTCTGAAATGAATCATTAAACCAGCACCTAATAAAGTAATTGGAACACCAAAACATAAACATAAGTATTTCCAGTGTTTTAAGTATCTAATAATAAGACCAACAACAACACCCCAGAAACAAGAACCAACGTTATAAATTTGTAACATGTAACCAGCATTAGTAGTACTTAAGTTATAAACAACCATACAGTAGTAGTAATAATATTGATCCCAACAGTAGAATGAAATGTTAAGAAGAGTAGCAGCAAGACAAGCACCCAGAACAGTTCTCTTCTTAAATATATTCCATCTAATGAAATGAGTTTTAGCAAAGAATTTTTCCCAAATAGCAAAGACTGGGAACAGTAAGACACCAATAATAATCATAACAATAAAAGTAGCTGATTTATAAGTAGTTCTACCATTAGTTTGTAATGAGAAAGGTAATAAGAATAAAATGAAAGCAGCCATTAAAATAAAAGCACCAACAACATCAAATTCATGAATATAATAAATAACAGATTGAATACCTGTTCTACCTGAACTTTGTCTTTGAACAATACCTAATTTATAAGCTTTGTTTTCATAATATTTAAAAACAATAATTAATGGAGCAAAAACAACTGGGAAAATAATAGCAAAAGCATAATAAGCCCATCTCCAACCAGAAGTATTCATGAATGAAGTAGCAGCTAATGGACCAGTAAAAGCAGTACAAATAAATGGAGTTGAAGCAAAGGCAAAAGCAAAAGCTCTATTTTTTAAACCACAAGTATCAGCAATGAAAACATCTAAAATAATATAAAGAGCATCATAACCAACCCAATAAAGAGTATAACCAGCAGCATAACCATTGGCACCAGTACATGAAGCAATAATAATAATACCAACAAAGAAGACAATTAAAAAGACAATCATACCTTCAGCTCTACCCCAAATAGTAAGTAATTTAGCAATAACTAATTTCAAAACACCACCAACAATACTAGCTAAGATACTAGCAGTTGTAATTTGAGGAGCAGCAGAGAAACTGGAATAGGCATTATATAAAACATTACTACCAATTTGAGCATGTAAAGCTAACATAAAGAAACAAACCCAAATCCAAGCATAAACAGCATAAACAACTTTTTTAGGCCAAACTTGAGCTAAAGCTTCAACTTTAATAGTACCTAAATGAGCATCAGAATCAATTGTTTCTCTATCAGTTGTATCAAATTCTTCATTTTTGGTTTTTTCATTATCGGAAGCTGAAGCATTCACATTAGGATTTTCTTCTGGGTCTGAAAGTTTCTTTTCTGATGAACTATCAAAAGCACCAGTTGTTTGTAAAGTTTCATCACGACCTCTTAAATGATCTAAGATAGTCATATTGGATTGCAATTGATATAATCTTTAGGTGAGAAAAAAAAAGAGATTGAATGAACTAGAGAAGAAAATCAAAAAAAAAAAAATAGGAATTTCAGCTACTTTTTATACTTATTAAGTCCGTAGCCTCACGAGCCGCAGAGCAGTTTTTTCAAACGCCGCAACTTCACTTTAATGTTTGGCAAAATTGGAGTTATCGCTTTCCTGGCTAAATCTTTCTTTTTTTAAGTTAAAATAAAGTTATAAAATTTATAAAATCTCTCACTATAATAAAGTGGGCTCTTTCTACCAATATGATAGGTTCCCTACTTCTAAATTTTTATAATTTGATTGGGTTTTTTTCTTGATGGAAACTTGATCGACCGAGTTCAAGTTTATATGAATTCATTAACTCCTTAAAATTGAGATAAAATCTTTTATATATTAAAAATTGAACAATCGATCAAGATATAAGCCGAAAACTGTTAATCCGGATGCAAATAATGCATTTTATGTAATTAAGATTATATAAAACTTCGTTAATATATGGAGCTTCAAATAACTTCTCTATAATTAATGCCCTACTTTGTTAGCTAGTTGACCTAGCTTCTATAATTAATCGATATCATGATCACGTATATATACATGTATATATGGCATATGTAAATATATATAGTAGTATAACGGCTATGTATCTGTAGAAGACTACAAGTTACAACGTAACCCAAGAAATTTTCAAATTTATATCGGTTCTGGTTTTTGAAGCAGTATTTACGTATACGTCCATGCACTTATAAAAAATTTAAAACAATATTAACTATATATATAAGAAAAAAAACTTTTTTGTAACAATCACATTTAAAACTGTGATTGTATTAATGACAAGATCGAGAACATTGTGATGAAAAAAAATGAATAGAATAGAGGACCCTTCATATATTTCTAATGATTATAGGTAATCTTTCTTTTATTTATAGCTATATATATATGCACTGTTTTGCATCGTTAATTGGTGGATTTGTTTTCTTGACTATACATGATCGATATTTCATCCAATCAGTCGTTTATAATATGCTATGACACCATCACCATACCATATATATGCTACACAGCTGTCTTGATTGATTTGAAATTTGAATTAATTCGATCCTTATATAAGTTTTAAAAAGTTCAAGAATTAATTAATTTAATCAAAATTTTTTTTTGTAGCACAACCTCAGAGCCGCGACCCCGTCATCCACAGTAGTTGGGGTAATAATCGATATATCAGATTGATCAGATTAAATGTAATTGGTCGGTGAATCGGTGATCACCAGTGATTCACCACCACAATCCTATAGACTTCAACTTCAACTTCAATCAAACGCGTAGAAATGTATATTAGCTATAGTTTTCTCTATTCCCAATTAAGTTGAACAATTAAATTCTGATTATCAATTGCGATCAATTGCCACCTTATAACTATAGCCAGTCTGGGCTCTAACTTAAATTTGAAAATTTTTCCTAAAATTATTTTTCCACTTAATTCCGAAGAAGGAAAAAGAAACGCCAGGCACTGCTGCAAACACAAAGCTTAAAAATGCCGCACAGGTAATTAAACTCAAATAAGAATTAATTAAATTTGCTCGAGATCCTTTTGATAATTTGATTTTACAACTTTTAGTCTTTTACACTGAAGTCAAAACGTCTATACATGTATTAACTAGAAACTTGTATAGCGTTAACATATACATGTACATAAGCAATTCATTTATTTGAATTTGAATAAGCTCTTTTTGGACTCATGTGATTGGCTTAATTATGATGGCTATTTAAATTATTCTTACCGTGGACCAAAAACAACAGCTACAGTCATGTTGTACAGAATGGGAACATCTACCTTGAAAGTTCAATTTTAATCCCAATCCGGATCGGTAATTATTACTAGTTAAATATGACTTTTGGTCATATTTTGTGATTTACATTCAGTCAAAATTCACTACCATTTGGTATAATTCCCATTCTGTACAACCCCATTCTGTACAACATGACTGTATAGGCGTTAATACATTAACGCAAAATTCCGGTATTCGCAGTTCGCTGCTCGCACTGGCCGGAATCGCACGTAAGGTCTAGCTCACTATTAAAGCTGACATTTAGTAGCAGTACATATGTATATGTATATGAGCTGAGCTTGTTTTCCAAGATAACTTTATATAATTAAGTCAATTAATTCAATTATCTACTCATATAATTGGCTACAAATTCACGTACTGCAACTTTCGATCATATCGTTGAATTACATGTAACTGAATTTCTTTTAATTTGGATATAACTATGACTACAACTAGAAATAAAATTAAGAGAACCAGCTAGTTTTTTTTTTCAATTTTTTTCAATATTTATAATCAACTAAATTATAGAAATTAGAATGTTCAAATATGTTTCACCATCAACTCTATTGACAGCTAGCTTTAATTTGAGCTAAATTTCACTTTCTATGATCAAAAAAAATTTGACTTAATGATAATGCAATATATCGTTATAGTTTCATCAATTGCATATAAGCAACAGCTATATATAATTAATGAAGCAATCAAATAAGCACAATAATCACAAAAATCTCTTTAATTTCCTTAACCAATTTAAAACTTTAATTACCTTAACCAATTTAAAACTCCAATTACATGTTCAAATTTAGCTTCAGTTGAATTTGAAATATCTAAATTAAAACCATCTGATATTTTAATTTCAGTCATTTGAATAGATTATTGACAAACAATATCCATTCCGATTACAGTTAAATTAAAATGATTATATTGAATATAATTTTATCAGTTTCTGGATCAATATAAATATTCCATTCACTGACTGGATTATCACCAGTTACACGTAATGATTCAACTGGAACTAAAACCAGATGATTCACCAGTTCTAATAATTATCTTACTTAATAATGGATCTTTGATTCCAGCTAATGCTTAATTGGTTAAAGCTCCTAAATAAATAATTGTAATTACATTACATGTATCAGAATATGAATTAACAACTCCACAAACGAATCTTAGAATTGAATTCATTTCAACCATTTTCTTCTAATTCAGACATATTCAAATATCCTGATCGAACCATTTGATACATGAGAAAATGGCTCTTTTGGATATGGTATATCTAATGTTTTTAACTTTCCAGATCCTTGACCAATTATCATATCATTAATATCAACAGTCGTATAATGTTGAATCATACAAAGATTTTTTTTTAAGATTGAAAACAAAAAACCTAATTCATTTAAGATTTGTAGTACAATTTGAAGTTGGCAAATTTCTTGAAACTGTTCTTATTACTTTATCATCATTCTAAAAAGCAGATTACGGTAGATAGGTAACTTATTATATACTCAATAACTTTTATAGTGCATGTAGTTCAACTAGATGTATCTCTTCAAACTTCTTATCAATTGGAAATATTAGACCAATCAGCGCACAACGTGATGAAACCCGAGTCCCGAAAGACCTGGAAAGTTTTGAACGATTTGAACGAATTCGAACAACTTGTTTCTTTAAACTTACACTTCTATGGATCCAGATCATGCATTTATCATCAGTTCATGCTGATTGCCTTATTAAATAAAGCTACTTAGTATCTCTTTCTATTTAATGATCATCTTTCCCACTTTCTGATTCTTTAAAGCAAAGCATCTCAACAATCAAAGATTTTTTTTAATTTAACATAAAACTGTAGTTGTTTATTCTCGTGTACGTACTGTATCCAGAGTTTATAAGATATGGATATAGTTTACTTAAACTAAAAAATACATCAATCATTTGTTTCTCTGATATACTTGTATACAACAAATGTTCTGTCGCAACCTCTTGATGGTCACGTGATCTACAAAATCAAAAATTAAATTAAATTAAAATAAAATTAAAAAAAGCGTTTCAAATACGAAACAAGTTACATTGACTACTCCTTTTTCCTTGTTGATTAAGACACACAACAACAGATAAATTAACCTACATATATCAAAATGAGTTTTCTGCTATCCAATTAATACCATTAATAATTTGCTTACTTGCACTTCTTTGAGTTACAACACAAATCCTCAATTTGAAGTATGAAATCGATTACTTCAGATAATTCAAAAGACAAAAGTTATATTCAAAAATTTTTATGAATTATCAATAATATACCATTTGAATTAGAATTTAAAATATATATGAGACTCCTATATCAATTAATTGACTCAAAAAAAATTAATTTTTTCACTTATGCACCACTTTTAATTTACCTATATGATACAATTGAACTACAAGCTGAAATTTCTTTTAATACTCTTACTCTTCACTGTTTCATTATTTCAACATCATATTCGTTTCAACTGCCACTAGTTGTTTTAGATTCTAAAAGAATTGGAAAATTTTTAACACACTTTGAATTCGAATTAATGATTTCCATTTACGCAGACTCAGACTATAATTCCATTTATTTTTCCAAATGTTTTTACAAAATTATTAAATATAATCCTTTGAAAATAAATTTCCATCCTTTTTTCTTGGATAATCTCCCTATTGAATCATGGTCATATGAGCCTTGGTTTCAAAAAGTGACATACTTACATCTTCCAAGTCATACTTTTCAATTAAGTAGAGTTGATTTAAATCAGATAAAGATGTGGTTTCCTAATTTAGAGAGCTTGTCTGTTGATCTTACAGCTTTCTTTTCTTCCACAGATGGTTGGTTAAATGATCAAAATGTTAATGTTATAGAACAGTTACTGACTTTTGCACCACTAGTTTCCTTATCTATAATACCATCGGTATTATCATCGGAAATTTATTGTTTTGATTATTATATTCGTGATTTTTTCTTAAAGCATAAAAAAAAGTTAAGGTTTGGGTTTTTTGCTGATTTATATATCAATTCATATCTTCTAGATGTTTATGATCAACTTGAATGCCCCGAGTCAATTTGGTTTCACCATACTGATCCAAGTCCAATAAACAACTTAAGTTTTTTAACTAGAACAGAAGAGGTCCATATAAATAAGTCTATTTCTGGATCAAATATTAAAAATGAATCTATAAAAACTTTAGTTTGTAGACCACATAGATATAAGAATCCTGATTTTATTTACTCAATTCATAATGCTGATTTCTCAAACATGATTAATTTAAAGAAGGTTGAATTATTTGTTGAATCAATTGATGTTGAATCGTTGAATACTTTACCAGTTGGAATTACTCATCTTATAATTGTTTCTTCAAAGCTTGATCAAATTTTTGAAGTTCCTGAAAATGTTTATTTTTTTCAATGTATTTCCATTAGGCTTTCAGATTTTGATTTTACCAAAGCTAATAAATTAAGAAAACTTAGAATTGAATTAGTTGGTGATAATTCAATTATCAAATCAGATGCTTTACCCGATAATCTTGAAACTTTGTATTTTGATTTTTGTTACTATGAATATGACTTTATTCCTCAGCGTGAGAATTGGAGTTACTTCACTCAAGTTCAATTTGAGGATAAATATGATTGTTTGGAAGTGTTTTTAGATAAGACTATTGATATAGCTGCTTTTACCAATATGAAATATTGTAATTATCTTGATCATCTTGATACAGCAACTTTTTTGGGTAAATATATTGATTGTATTACATTTAGTTGTTCAAATGAATTGAAACTTCAACTAACTTCTTCTCGTATATCCAAAATACTTGTCCATGAAGATTTAAAAGATAATTTAGTTAACTTTTTATTTCCAGAAACTTATTTTGATAAACTTTTCTGTACTGAGTCAGATTTCATTGATGATTTGGAATTTTCTTCTAGTTGGAAAAGATTGACTAATTTTACAAAATATGATAATCATCATTATCTAAATCTAGATAAGAAATTGTTTTTTATTTTTATTTTGTTAATTCCTTTTTACAAGTATTTTTATTTTTCTTACATGTATGTTTTGTATACATTGTATTTTGAAACATTAATTTTTATTTGTAGTTAATTTAAGTATGTTAATTGTTGTTATTATAATTTTAAAAATTAGAAAGATTTTACAATTGATAAGATAATTTTGAGTGAATCATAAACTTACATAAGTTAACAGTAACTTTAACTGATAAAATTAAACTACAAGAACTACAAGAAGTAATTATTAACGTAAAGTATGTAAGATTGAATTAAATATATTAATGAAGCTAATTGAAGACTGTTACCGCCTGTCGGTAATTCAACAACCTATAAATGAAACAAAAGAAAAATTAGAATTAAAATAGGAACCAGTTCTTTAGAACTTTAAAGAAAGAAATCAAAATGACATAAACATAAACAAAACCAAGCCATGCAAGCTAAAATAACAACAGAATTAACTTGATAAATAAGATGAATTTATATATCTAATATACACTCTTAGATTTAAATTTAAATTAATAAAGCAGCGGCAGCAGCAACACCACCAAATAAGGCAACATTGACTGAGTTTTGGAAAGCACCAGCAGTACTAACAGCAGTTGATGAAGCAGCAGAACCTGAACCTGAAGCGGAAGCAGAACCTGATGATTTAGAAGCAGCTGAAGTGACTTTTGAAGCAGTAGATGAAGCAGAACCAGAAGCATATGAAGTTGCAGCAGCAGATGAAGCAGCTGAAGAACCTTCAGATGAAGCTTCAGAAGAAGCAGAAACAACAGCAGTTTCAGTTTCAGTAACAGCAGCAGATGAAGTTTCATCAGCAACTGAAGCACTGGCAGTAGCAGTAGCAGTAACGGTAACATCAGCATCGTCAGAAGCAGAAGCGGTAGCTTCACCATAGAAAGCAGATGAACCAGCAGCATCACCAACGGTATAGACTTTAATTGAAGTATCATTATCGTAAATGGTTGCATAAGCTGCTTCAGCAGTTAAGGTCTTTGAGAAAACAGCACCATCTCTAGAAATGACTAAAGTGTAAGCTTGAACTGAAGCTAATGATAAAGCAATGGAGGCTAAAGTGGAGAATTGCATTTTATATGAATTTAACGAAAGTATTTGTTATTAACGAGTGACCTTTAAATTTGAAAAAACTTTAGAAATCAACATATGAATTAACCAAACCTGTTTAAAAAATAAAAAAAGGGGGGTTGTGGAGTTTATATATAGGTGAAAAACCAGTTTTGCAATTTACCGGATTTAAAGCAAAAGTTTTCAGTTGGCGGGCGTTTAACGTGATTTCGTGCTTCCGTTTCTCGTGCATTAAAGCGAGTTCGAAGTCAGCGTATCAGAAATCGAGAAATTAACAGGAAATGGCGCCGGTGATTGAAGAATTAAACTATATTTAGGACCTTTCATTTATAGGGTCTAGCTATTTTGAAACTAGTTAGCTACAAGGAGATTTTTTGAAACGTACTTCTTGAAGTTTGAATGAATTATAAGTAAGTACGTACAGCACGTGTACACATAGAGAAAGAAGGAAGAAAGTTTCTTGAATTTAATCAGAAATTAATCAAAGAAACTCATCATAAAGATTCATAAAATGGGCTCGATCCCCCAATTCAATCACATTTAAATTATTAATATTGTTAACTTAATTAATTAAATTTAATCTGATAGGCAGTGATAGCCGATATATGACTCCTGAGTCCTGATATAATTAATTAAGGCTAGAGAATTAACTGGATTTAAACATTTTAACGTGTTACTGATATAACAAAATAGCTGCATGTATAGCAGGATACTGGTAAGCTCTACGTTAATTAAGTTGATTAAAGAATATAAATTATCAGAATAATTAATGTAGCCAAACTGGTTAATAAAGAACTCCAGAATTTTTTAAAGATGCCACAGTTTTATCCACTTAATGTGATAATTTGATTTAATTTTCTTAAAGAAATGATATACAATATGAAAAATCATTAATTTATCTTCAGAGACATTCTATATCAGATGAAGGTAATTATAAATAAATCATGTATGATGATCGAATTAAATGTAAGTTGATGTAACTGATGTAACTGATCAAATTGATAAACTGTTTGGCGCGTGCACTACCTGAATCCCAGTTGTTGATTTTCTGATTTTCAACAAATTAAAGATCTTCATATGCATGGGGATTAAGAACAGTTCTTCGATGTCGAGGTCGAGAAGCTGCTTAACAGAATTAATCTATACTTTACGTTACTTTGACTTAAATTTCTTTATAAGCTTAATTTGAAGTATATTAATTATACTATACTTCAATCATTAAATTAAAAAAACTACAGTACGTTACTACTAAATTTACTTTTTATGAGTTGTAAATAAATCACAATTACAAAACAATTATTAACAATTATACAAGAGTTCCACTGACCTAGTCAGACAATTTAAAAATGAAAAGAAAAAAAATGAGAAAACAATCAGAAATTAAAATAATTTACTAAAACAAAAATTTAAAGGAAAAAGAAAATTTGATTTGAATAGTTTATTTGATAGAAAATACAAATAATTCAAAACCAAAGAAATTTAAAAAATAATATTTAAAAGAAAAAGAAAAAGTAAAAGGAAGCAAATTTACTTTGAATAAATTCATCATATCAAGTCATACATGAAATCAAGAAGACGATACCCAAAAAGACGATAACAATTATAATCTAATTAACTTAGATTAATAAAGCAGCAGCAGCAAAACCTAATAAGGCAATGTTGACTGAGTTGGATTTAGCACCAGCTTCGTAAGTAGTAACAGAAGCAGCAGAGGTTGCAGAACCTGAAGCAGAGGCACTAGCAGAAGCTTTGGTGACGATAGATGATGAACCATAAGTTTTAGAGTAAGCAGAAGCGACTGGAGCAACAGATGAAGCAGCTGAAGTAGCAGCTGGGGTAGCAGAGACAGCAGCAGCAACTGGAGCAACAGAAGCAGCAGCAGTAGTAGAAGCAGCAACAGCAGCGGCAGCAGCAGAAGATGAAGCAGCTAATGGACAGTAGGTTTCAGTAACAGTAACAACTGAAACGGCACCAGCAGCAGAAGTAGATTCCGCTTCAACAGCAGAAGTGGTTTCAGCTTCAGCAGCAGCAGATGTAGTTTCAGCAACTTCAGCTTCAGTGGTTTCAGCAGCAGCAGTGGTTTCTTCAGCAGCAGCAGTAGTGGCAGCAGCTTCAGCTGAAGTAGTAGCAGCAGCAGCTTCAGTTGTAGAAGTAGCAGTTTCACCATAGAAAGCAGATGAACCAGCAGCATCACCAACGGTATAGACTTTAATGGAGGTATCATTATCATAAATGGTTGCATAGGCAGCTTCAGCTGTTAAAGTTTTTGAGTAAACAGCACCATCTCTTGAGATGACTAAAGTATAAGCTTGAACTGAAGATAAAGCTAAAGCAATGGAGGCTAAGATTGAAAATTGCATTTTTAATATATTATAACGAATGAATATGAGTGAGTGTAGTAAGTAGACAAATGAGTGACTTATTAGTTAGGATCGAATGATGAAGAAAAGAGGAAGTAAAATATTGAAGTAGTGAAGTGTAGTTTTTTTAAAATGTAGGAAATTGATGAGTTTATATAGAAATTGCTTATAAACAATTAATTAATTGATTGAATTGATCAACGTACTTCTCGGGATATGCATGTCGAGGTTAGTTCGATCTAGGCAATTTAATTGTGGTTTATGGTTAAAGCTTGTTTGTGTGTATATGGGCGGAATTAATTAATAATGAAAGAAGTTTTGTTTGTTTGCAAAAAAATAAAGGCGTACCGACCGTGTTGTATAGTAGGCTTAATTTTATATGTAACTGTTGACAAATATTATGATGAAAAAGTTGAAGTAATTATAATTTAACATATATGAAGTTCAGCAATATAGCTCATCCAGCTATAGAGTCTATAGCTATAGTGAGTGATCTAATTAAGATAATCTAATTAAAGGTAAATCTAGTATATAACCTTGCAGCTATAGCATCGAGATCGAGAGACATATAACCAACTTAGCAGGGAAGAAGATGTTGATGTTGTTGTAGACAATATTACATGTATAAGTATATTCAATTGACGAATAAGATTGAAGGAAAACTCGACATGTCGACGAAATAAGCTTAAAACGAGGTTAATAAGCCTTAGAAACAAAAATAGGATTCGCAGAGACACGACCTGAATCTGAAGTTTTGATCTTCTTGAATCTTGATCAATTGATTCAATTTTGATGTTTTCTTGGATTTATGTATGGCTATAGGTCTTGTCTCTTACAGTTGTAAGTTGAAAGTAATTGAGCTATCTGCTGTAGTCAGAATTTAAAATTATGCATATGTTTGTTTGGGTTTTCTGAGATGATAGCTATAGATTAATTGAATTACTGTAGAGTTCAAAATTAGTTTGGTGTTAACGTGAGTTCAAGAAAATTATAATTTTCGTTGAACTAATCATTAACTCTACAAGAAAAATTAAATCATATAGAATTACTAAATCTACAATTTTAATTAAATTAATACCCAATAATAGTAATTAAACTAAACAAAAATAATGCCTGGATGAAATAAACAAAAATATACATAATTCATAATCTTAAAATAATAAAAATAATTAAATAATCTAATAATCTAATAATCTAATAAAACCTAACCCATTTAGATTAATAAAGCAGCAGCAGCAGCAACACCACCGAATAAAGCAACATTAACTGAATTGGCGAAACCAGCACCTTCATATTGAGTAATAACATCAGCTGATGATAATGGACATGGTTCAGTTGAAGTAACAGTTTCTTCTGGAGCAGTAACAGTTTCAGTACCTGCAGTAACAGCTGGAGTAGAAACAGCTTCAGATTCAGCAGCAGTAGTAGCTTCAGCTTCAGTGGTTTCAGCAGCAGCAGATGTAGTTTCAGCAGCTTCAGCAGATGTAGTTTCAGCTGGAGCAGTGGTTTCAGCAGCAGCTGAAGTAGTAGCAGCAGCTTCAGCAGAAGTGGTAGCTTCAGCTTCAGTAGTAGCAGCAGCAGTTTCACCGTAGAAAGCAGATGAACCAGCAGCATCACCAACGGTATAGACCTTGATTGATGGATCATTATCATAAATGGTAGCATAGAAAGCTTCAGCAGTTAAAGTCTTTGAGAAAACAGCACCATCTCTTGAGATGACTAAGGTATAAGCTTGAACTGAAGCTAATGATAAAGCAATGGAGGCTAAGGTTGAAAATTGCATTTTTAATGTAAAAGAGTGGATATCAAATATAAGTTTAGTTAAACGAGTGTAGGATCGATTGATGAAAAACTAGAAAGATAAATTAAATGATTTGAAATGATTTGAAAAGTTGGGGATTCTTTACAACTTATATACCCATCCAACTGTCTTAATTTATGATTGATCTTCAAATCTCTTAAGACCTGGTACATGCCCATCAACCCATGGAGATAAATAAATTTGATCAAATTTTGTTAATTTTTGGTAACATTTCATCTGAATTTGCTCTTTAATTGGCTGTTTTTA
Source organism: Ambrosiozyma neoplatypodis (assembly GCA_030567495.1). Lineage (NCBI taxonomy): Eukaryota > Fungi > Ascomycota > Pichiomycetes > Pichiales > Pichiaceae > Ambrosiozyma > Ambrosiozyma neoplatypodis. Next base: position 3,037 of record JAJLSG010000315.1, on the reverse strand, counting down.
ACCTTTAGCAACATTTCATAATTATAATATTGGCTCTTTTAGTCTTTTTTCCTGTTGCCGAAAATAAATTCGGGTCCTAGTAAAAGTTAAACGTTCTTTTCAGCCAATCAGAAAGCGTTCCCAATTGGAGTAACATCTATTTTTGGGTTCCGACCCTCCAGGAGTCTCCCTCCACACAGCAATACCCCGAATAACTACCTCGACACGGAGAAAAAGGAGAGTTATCGCAACAATCAGTAGACGCCAGCCGCACTCAGGGTCTAGACAATGGGCATACCGGAGGAGCGCGTTCTATGCGGGTGCACGTGAGGAGCTGCTGGGTATGATCACGTGCGGAAATAAACCAGTGCTCATATTTTGTTCGTATACGGCAATTTCTGAATTTCCAGTTACGGTAAGAATCTGGAGATTATGGGCCTTCAGGTAGCTAGCTACCTGAAGATTGATTGATTCTTCAACATATATAAACAACAACAACAACAACAACAACAACAACAACAGCAACCCCAGCTAGAACTCCACAACAACAACAAAATCACAAAATCACCACAAACAACATATATAACCACAATTTTGTCCAATCGTGATTCGTGAATCGTGAATATATCAGGTTTAATATGAACTTTTACAATTAAGAAATTAAAGCTATAGAGACTTTTACAATTAAGATGGTATAAATTAACATTAAGAACAACTAGATTGATATGATTCAAATGAATGATTGATTAATTAGATAGCTATAGTTATTGTGAAGACTCCCCAGTTGTTTCAGAGTTGTTCATTTCATGAAATTGGTTTTATGTGAAAAGTTGAAAGTTGGTTCAAAGAATTATATGATATTTATGATATTGTTTATGTTTCTTCTTTAATTGATAAAATAATGTATTGATCAATCAATTAATTATAATTTGGTTCAAGTGATATTGGTAATATGGAAATTAGTGGTAATTTCTAAACATATTGGGAAGTTAGTTCTAGTACCAGGTTTGAATAATAGTTATGAACTTTACATTTACAATTAAAAAGTTGGAATTTGTCATATTTGAAGGATGGTGTCCATATCATTCACATTATTATTAGTTCAAATTCATCTGTTATTATCAACTTATATCATTGTTTCAGTTCTTTTACATTAGTTATTATAATTCCTTGATATGCTTTCTTTCAATATCATGCTTTAAATTCTTCAATTAGAGATATTTTTAAATTATTATCTTTCTCCATTTATTCATTCAGTGTATCCTATTCTTTTCCAATAACTTAAGGTTAATATCATTGTGCATCTGATTCATTAATTGTGATATCTTCTTCATGAAATTTGGTTTCAATCAGTTATAGTTTGAACAACTAATAATTTCAATTGTGTTTACTCTAATTTTAGTTTACATTTATTTATTTTATAATCTTATTTAAATACTAATTAATTAATAAAAGATAATTTAACTGCATATAAAAATAAAGGAAAGTAAGAGGAAAGAGAGGTATATAAAAAAGTAAAACTAAAGGTAAGTAAAAAAAAAATATTTATAAAACATACAAAACAAAACTAAAAATATATATAAAGGTAAAAGTGGTAGTAAAACAAATAGAAGAACAAGAACAAGTATATAAAGGCAACCCAAATAATCAATAAAATAAAAAAAAAAAGTATCTTAGAAACCAGAAAATCATAAAACACCACTTATGTTATCAAATAACATAACATCCATATCAAATTCATAATTCAATTTATCAGTATTTGAAACATATTTCATTAATTTATTATACCATTTACCAGAACCAGAACCTGATCTTGATCTAGAGTTTTGATTAGATGTTAAATTAGTTTTTTCATTGATTTCAAAAGTTTCAATGACTGGATCATATTTTTCATCAAAATCAGAATCAGAATCAGAATCATAATTATATTCATTATAATCAATCATTAAATCAGAATTATCATTATTTGAATCTGGATAATTTAAAATAAAATCAAATTTCAATTTATGTGAGATTTTTAAACCATCATGATTATAACTTTGTAAGATTTTAAAATTTTGATAATTTTTATAATTTCTATTTGTTGATTTTGGTATAATTAATTTCAAATCGTTTAATTTAACATATTCGATATTTTTTAAAACCATTGTATTTGTAATGATTGATTTTTTATTTGAATTTGGAATTGTTGATTCGATTTTTTGTAATAGGTAAATTTTTAAATTATCAAAGATTAATTTATTTAAATTTGAATTAAATAAAACATGAACTGGAGTATTAATTTGAAAATATTTAGGATTTTTAATGTTTATAAAATCATTATTGTTTGGTAAATTAACTGAAATATTATGATACCAACTATCATTAATATTTGAAGTTAATAAACCTGGAACTTTTGTAATTCTTAATGGTACAGATTGAATAGGATATGCTTTTCCAAATAAATCAATTAATTCTAAATTTAATTCATATTGAATTGAATAATTCTTATAGTTAATTGAAGGAATTGAATCTGATTCAATTTGAAATTCAAAATCAATTTCTTTTAAATCTTCCATATTCTTTTCATTATCTTCATTTAATAAATCAGATAATTTATAATTTCTTAAATCATTTCTGAAAATGAAATGATTTGATTTTTTTTTTAAAGTTGGAGATTGAGGTTGAGATTGTGAATGTTGTTGTTGAGTTATCTTAGTTCCAATTAAACTAATTCTAACAAACTCTAAATCATATATATTTGAAGGAACTTTTAAATTGTTTAAAATAAATTCACCAAACATAGTATTTGATTTATTATTTGAAATGATAATATTCTTATCAAATAATTGATTAAAAGAAAGGAAAGGAGTTTCATTCTCAACTAAATCATTTGGATAATTGTTTAAAAAACTTGGTTTTGAAACAGAAACTGGTGAAGCAGGTAATGAAGAAATAGAAGATAATGAAGAATTAGAGGAATTTAACTTATTTGAATAAAAGTGGAAACTATCGACAGATTTGATTGAGCTAGTAGTCATAATTGAAATTAAAAAAAGGAGTGTGGATTTGACTATGC